>JAQMCX010000003.1:20687574-20719232 GCA_029814765.1 Acanthurus leucopareius
GTAAACCGGCGACCCTGTGTGTGCGTAATGTGTGCAAAAAGCATGGACATGAGACTAAGAATATCAGAGATCCAGTTTGCATTGAATGGCTGTGTTTCGTACTGATGCACAGGACAAAAAGCTGCTGATTAATCAACAGGCTGCCGCAGTGGCTTTTGCTTTGCCCCAGTTTAATTTGCCAGGTGCTCACAAAGCAGACAGACAAAATAGCCAGTAATTATAAAGCACTCTTACTACTTTAGTATTTATTATACCAGAGCTGCAGCCAACCATCCATTTCATAATCTGCCTATTATTCTCACAGATAAACATCTGGTTTATGAAATATCAGAAATGCTTTAATATAAAAAAAAAAATCTCATTTTAATTCCCATCAGACTAAGGTGACATCTTTAAATGCTTTCTTTGTGTTCTGACAACACAATGACAGAGATATTCATTTTTTTCCATAGAATTCAAGGAAACCAGCAAACATTCACTTTTCAGAGGCTGGACAAAGTTTTTTTTTTCCCATTTTGCTTAAATAATTATTTTAACAATGAATAATTGATCAATTCTAACACTGGTAGTTAACGTGGATAAGATCTGTGATATAACAGTAGCCTACTGTCCTTTCAGTATTGTCTTCCTGGAAACTTGACGTGTACTTGTACATACTAAAATCTTTCCTGGAAAGTTTAAACATAAGATTTTATGTTTATGTTTGTTCCATGACGGGCAAACTGTCGTAATCTCTTTTATCCTCCTCCGGTCGCTAAAGGTGCTAAGTTCAAATCTGAAATTCAGGTGTTTACAACATGTAATATCGTTACATACCTATCATAATCATTAATATCACTGGTGATTTCAGCACCTTTGATCTTAACAGCTTTACCACTAGAAATGGAAACAAAAACAACCCCTCCCCTCCATATGTAATCATGCATAGGGGAATTACATTTCAGCTGTTGTAGAGAAGCTAAGGACAGTGAATGTGTGGGAATGTTGGTGTCGACACATGAGGACTGAATGCAGTGTTTTCTGATAACATACATGTTACAGGGACAGCAGACTAACACAGATTGAACAGGTTCTACTACTCTTCACTTTTCTTTTCTCTGGTTGTGTCCATCCAAACTCTCTCTCTCTCTCTCTCTCTCATTCCTCCCCTTCTCCTCCACCACACTCACACTCTGATTAGTCATCGTGCTGATGTAGGTGATGTGGCACAGCATGCCCAACGTTGAAACCCAAAACACAGCCCACAGTCGTCTCTCTCTTTCTCTTTCTCTCTCTCTCTCTCTCTCTCTCAAGATGAGATAACATCCCATTACCTCAGTTTATCCTCTATGAATGCAGACATCCAAATGTATGAAAGTTGCATATGATTCACTCCATCGTGTCCTGGTCGTCAGTGAACCTGATCAGACCTGGAATAAATCTGCCACGCCTCCTTCCCTCTGTTATCTGTGTTAGGATTATTAGAAAGCCCCTATCATTTGGAATCTCAGATTAAAACATGCCAAGTCATAATTTATGGTTGGCCATTCCAGTCATGTGACTGTGTGTGAATGAGCTTATAAAGTAATTAACAGCTGGCTCTGTGATTGCCATTGTATAGTGCATCAGTCAGGGAGTTAGGACTGTTTCTGATGGCAGAAGGACGAAAGATCTGGGCGCCTTCTTCTAAAAAAGCACCTTTAGGCAACAATAACTGTAAGTTTAATCCGTGGACTTGTCTCTCTGTTACTTCCTGTGTTAATCCTTCTCCTCCAGCCTTTCTCCTCAGCTCTGACACCTAGCATTGATATCTACCAATTGGTGCTTTTTCAACAGTTGCACCCATTTCAGGTGTCCAGGGGAGGGCAGAACAAAATGTACTGTGCTTTCTGTGAATCTGCTGCTTTGAGCGGTTGGTTCAGTCCTGTGGAAGTGCTGTCCTTGACCTAGTTCAAGTCATGGCTACTAAAATTTACAACTATTGTTCATGCAGGTGTTAGTAAAGGGTATTTATATTTTGCATAAATATGCACTGGCTCAGTGTATGTTATTCTTTTCCGTCTTGAGGGAAAATAATTTTTTTCTTTATCATTTTTAACTACTTCCTTGTATAGCTGCTCTGAGTGTATGTGGCCATGAGGGCACCATTCATCTGATCCCTGCCCACTCAACAACAAGTCTCTCACAGTTTTGTTTATGGAGGAGATGCACAACAACAACAGCAGCTGAATATCTACAGTAAATGCAAATGTCTCATCTGGATCTTCTCTCTCTCTCTCTCTCTCTCTCTCTCTCTCTGTCTCTCCTTCTCTGTTTGTCTTTGTCCAGTCGATGCTGATGAGATTAAGAGGCTAGGGAAGAGGTTTAAGAAACTCGACCTAGATAACTCTGGCTCACTCAGTGTGGAGGAGTTCATGTCGCTGCCGGAGCTCCAACAGAACCCGCTGGTGCAAAGGGTCATTGACATATTTGATACGGACGGAAATGGAGAGGTGGACTTCAAAGGTATGTTCTGTGTGGGAAACTGATAGTGCTCCATTTTATAGCTTTATTTTGTCTTTGTTAGTCTGTAAACTTTTTTCACCACACAACTGCTGATATGGTTTTTGTTCTTGTAGACTAGTTGCTCAAATCGGTCAAAAGCTTTTTCATATTTTAGAAAGTCTTTCACTGTGACTCACTGGATTGAACTATAAGATAAACCAGTTATATGCAATCTTGCACATACAAAGAAAATGAAACTTATGGGATAAAAAAGCATCTTAAAGCTTATTTTAGGAAAGTCACCAAACTTTTAAGTGGTTTTTTTTTAATCAGATTTAATTGTTAAATCTATTCATGTGATTTTTATGTCCCAGCCACCAGTGAAAGTGGAATTATAGCCTGTTCCACATTCATTCAGACTTGAGCCTGGTCTTGTTAGCCTGAAATAACTGCCCCGGGCTGTTGCCAAGTGGCTGCTGAGTGGTCGGACTTGCTGAGAGAGAGTTTGGTGAAACCCATAATATCCCCAAACACAAGACGGTTTTCTTTGACACTAAGACGGAGTCATAAACACTGGCATTTTACTGGCATGCTGTGACATAACTCCCATCAACCCCTGCTACTCAAACGGCCCCTCTGGTGATCATTTATCCGCAATCTCGAGTAGCCATCATCAGACGATGTGAAAATAGAAACTATCACCCAACCCTGTTTCCCATTATGGCAGTCTCGCAGAGAGAGTCTTACGTGAAATGTTAAAGGACTGTGTGCAAGACAGCAGTTGTAAGAGCCGACAAACAGGAATTACCCTCTAGTGGACACATGAAGTAAAAAAAAAATGAATAAAAAGCTTTCAAAGAATGACAAGAATAAGAAGGAAATGTGCAGAGTTGATCATATTTTGTCACAATGTTGATCAGAAGCATGAAAACACTGTGGCACATTGGCTAAACAAAACAAAACAAAAAAACGAGGAACGGTCAGTACGAGAACTTAATCCAGTGTTAATACCTTTGCAAATACTGTACATCCTGTAGGTAGATATTAGGAGCATGAAAGAACATAAGGGTACATGTTAATACTGTATTAATGTCTCTGTGCTATTCTGTACTGCAGGGGCTTATGGTATTTTTATACAAGACAGCTGTAGCGTGGTCCATTAGCATTTAGTGTGATCCGGAGCTTGTTTTCTGAAATAAAGATGATTAACAGCCGAGTCCATATAAATGCAACAAGACGCAGCATTCGAGTGCTGAAAAAGATCTGCTTTCTAAACCGAATACTTCACAGGGAATTACACTTAACCTCCAAAAATATTATTAAAAAATCCGACCACATGGTTTTCCATGATGTTAGATACAGAGTCATTTTGGGAGTTCAAGTACAATGTGGCATTTAAATGATCAGAGCTCAATATGAAGACCCTTTTTATGCAGCGGACTCTGTTGTCTCAACTAAGTCTTTGAAGTCCAAAGAATAATGAATAAACAGGGTCCGAACATTGGATTAACATTAAAATGGATTAAGATGTTAAAGGGGACTGATAATCAGATATGTTCTTGTGCACATGTAGATCAACTTTGGCTTTATTTTTTCTGCTGTTTGTTGATGTGAATTATCGGCTCTGTGGTCGGTTTGTTCTGTCACAAAGAACATATTCACACCTCACATTAGCTGTAAAACCCACAGCACTGATTGTTGTTCTCCTCCTCTCTCCCAGAGTTCATCGAGGGAGTCTCGCAGTTCAGCGTCAAGGGGGACAAAGAGCAGAAGCTTCGATGTGAGTAAAGCTGCTTCTTCATTAAAACTACATGTGGCCAGAGGTGGCGCCGCAGGCTCAAGATCTCTCATCCCCGAACGTGTGCTTGTTTTGCTGCCTCGGGATTAAAAACAACATGAGACTTTTGTCCCCTGAGTCTCCTCTGTTCTACCCCACTGCTGCAACCAAAAAATAACCGCTGGGGAAAAAAATGATAATTGTTGAGCAGAGAGTAAATCCCAGTTGTCAGCTCACCTGTTAGGGGCTAGTTAAGCAAAGAATATCTCCCATAAGAAATGATTATATTTGTAGCCAAGTAAACTTATGTGGAAATGCCACGATGCCGGTTTTTAGTGTCGTTCTGTCTCCAGGACCGAGCCTCAGAGTGAGTCACTCTGAAAACAAAGAGGAATAGTTGAGCTTCCGCTGCTCTCACTGCAGCCGCTGTAACTGGAAGCCAAACAAGAGCGAGTTTGATCAGCGCTTATTGTTTCGATTTGCTCAAGAGTTTACGACGGTCAACGGGGACAAAGTTTCAGAGCAGGAGAAGACAAAAGGCTTTTTGTAACCAAGTGTTTCAGATGTTACAGCCAGTCTGAGATGGATTTATCAAAGACCATTCATCCCAACATTTAGTTCTTTTTTAGTTGTTGGTGTGTAACTGATTGGCACTCTTGTCTTCCCATGCCTCTGTCCCTCTTTCTCCACCACAGTCGCTTTCAGGATCTACGACATGGACAAGGATGGCTACATCTCCAACGGTGAGCTCTTCCAGGTGCTGAAGATGATGGTAGGCAACAACCTGAAGGACACGCAGCTCCAGCAGATTGTGGACAAGACCATTATCAACGCAGACAAGGATGGAGATGGCAGGATATCCTTCGAAGAGTTCTGTGCAGTAAGTCCAAGCCTTCCCGGGGTATTTCAGGGGTGGTGGCATCTCTGCTAACGCTGTCTATTATGACGATGGCAAATGTCAGAGGGGCAAAAAACTCTGAGAAAACATTACAGACTTTTGCAACCAGGCTCGTCAGCGCTGGTTTCAGTTTCAAGCCTCCTGATAAAATACAGCGTCAAGGGCTGTAAAACATCGGCTGCTGAGCTCCTGCTACATGTGATAGGGCACGAAAAATACTGAGCCAGCACTTTGGCTGCATTATACTACAGGAGTATTGAATCAAATATTATTTACAACCTCGAAACAAGCTTATATTTTTGGGTGAGAAAGCAGTAGTCAGAAGAGCATGGTGCCTTGATGTTATTCTCACAATCCTGGGACGATCATGTGAGTGGGGTGAGCTTTGTAAAGATGAGTTTGCAGCCTGCAGAGGCAGAGAGCTACTCAGCTGTATGACTGCTGTGAGAGGATTATTGCAACATTGGAGAACAAAAACCTTCACAACCAAGTAGGTGTTTCTGTTGTAAAGTCCTGCTTTGTTGAATTGGACTCAGTTCAACTCCAAGCTTTTAGAAATCACTTTAACCGACAAACACTCTTTCATACGAACCTTATTCACAAGGTTAAGACTCATAAATAATACGTGAGACATAAATGTTTAAAAAGATCCATCTGGCTGAGAGAATTAAACATCTCATGCCTCTAAAATACCTTTTTGAAATAGTTTTGGATTCATTTGGATACAGGCTTATTGGACTTTGATAGCAGAGGCTTGATCACAGTTGAAGAACCATCAGATAGAAGATCAGAGATGGTTCATAACTTGTAAAAATCCTGTAGATTTGATCTACAGCTGACACGGAGGCAGTCAGAGGATGGGCAGAAAGGATTGATACAGTTCTGTTGGAAGCAAAGCCAGAGCGTTTTTGGATGAACAGCTGATGGAGTCACAGTAGTTTAATGTATTTTCAATTAAGAAATGGCTTCAGCTTATGCATGTGACTGACAATAAAATTGTTTTTTTTCCTGGAAATATCTTAAAGATGATGGAGTTACAGTTACAGTGGGGTAACTCTCTAACGTTACATCTGCTTCTGAAATCCTTGGTCACTGTCAAAGAAAAGACACTATCAAGACAGAAAACCCCGACTTTGCTGACCCGTGACGGATTTTTCATCACACTCATTCAAAAATTGGCCTTACAAATTAGATAGAAATTACATGGCCTGATTCAATAAGCTAATTTAAGATCAAAGGGGCAAACAGAAAGTGTTTTTCAGCACAGTTAGTGTTGTCGTGCTGGAGTATCCACGCTCGTCTCCGTCTGGACCCCAGTGGATCAGGCTTCGCTCGCAGACATTTTCTGAAATGAAAGGCAGCCGTTGTGGCTCTGACAGACACAAGGCCCTCATTTGATGGCTGCATCTCCGGAGCCTTGAACTAAAAAGGCTCTCGTCCTTGTGGGAGTGTATTTCAAGGATGGGGAAGGAGAACATTAGATCCCGTTTTTCACAAAGCGCTGCAGCTCAGACAGCTCAAGGCTCAGGGTTCAGGAGAGAGACTGTGACATGATTTCAGTCGGGCTTATATTAGGCCTCATCCAAGACTGAAAAGAAAGTGCAACCATAAATAGTATAAAAATATCTTGATGGACATAAAAATAGATTTTATTTAAAGGGTGCCAGCAGTTAAAGGAACAAGTGTTTAGAGCTCAATCGAAACTGAAAGATTTTAGCATTTTAACAAAAGCTAACAGCGTTAAAAGTTACTGTGCTGATTTTTTACATACAGAGTTCAGTTTATGTGTTGTTTGCTGGATGATGTGCAGTAGTAACCTTCAGCAGGTTTAACAATGAGCTCCACTCAGCCTGTGAAAACAGTTGTATAATGTCCTCTAAGATAAGACTTCATTGATCCCTCACTGTGGAAACTGAAGTTACAGCAGCTTGAGAGTCAGAAGCAGAGAGCGAAACAGTGAAGGAATGAAATGATAAAATAAATGACACAAGATGAAGCAAGACAAAGATTAAAAACATCTCCATAAAATTAATGACAGTCAAGACTATAGACATTATATACAACTTTCATACCTGCCATCTTCCACCTGTTAACATGTCAAAATGTTTTTTTTTGTGGGAAAAAAAGAGGTTGAGTTAGTTTGACTTTCACCTTAAATGACTGTAACAGCACTGGATTAACAAATGTATGTCTTCTCCTTCCAGGTGGTTGGCGGTCTCGATATACACAAAAAGATGGTGGTGGACGTGTGAGCGCTCCTCCGCTTGCTGACTCCCCCCTTTCCTCCTCAAACACTCGCTTTCTCCACCATCTCTGAAGATCTGCTCAAGACGTCCGGCAAAATGCTCTCTGTGTAACTCAATGGAAGTATTCTCTCTCTTTTTCTTCTCTCTCTCTCTCTCTCTCTCTCTCTCTCTCTCTCTCTGTGAAGCCACTTTTTTCTTTCAAAAACCACAGGCCTCGTGAAGCCAACTTTGAAGTGTTATTGGACTGTAAATCCTCTCAATAACCCGGTTCGTAGCACTTTAAGAGACTGAAGGACATCGATTTGTCATTTGCAAGAGCATCTCCGATTTTGGATGAGAGGGGGGAAAGGGGTAAAGAGGCTGGTTGGCTTGTTCATATTTCATCCTTTCTTTCTTTCTTTTTTTTTTTTTTAATTGTTATTTTTGATATTTATTTTTTGTTCTTGTCTTTTATAAAGAAGAGAAAATACAAGTATATCTACGGTTGACTCATGAGGGGAAGTGTATAGTATTTCAACACTTGACTTAGAGTACAACTAGAAAGTAGGGTATGAAGTGCCAACCAGAACATATCCAGAAACCAGTCCAAGTTATTACCCATCACCACCGCTGTCAGTCATGCCGAACAAACTGGCTCTCGACACTTCCAGCTGCACAACTGCGAGTAAAAAGTAGTGCAAACCTAAAATGACAGATTTTCTGACAACTTTTCAGACATTTCAGCTCACTCACACAGTTTGGATTAGCACAGTTAAGCTTCCTGTCTCGCCTAGTAAAACGATTATTGTTTTTTCTTTTATTTGTGTTAAGTTTGCTAGTTTTATTCTTACTGAAGAATGTGTTTATATTGTTGGAGATTATCCTTGTTTTCCTGTCATGAAATTATAGGTAGATAAATTAATGCCAAGAAAATGTCTTTCCAAAATAATTAATGGCTGCGAACTGATACACGGTTTACTCTCAAGGAAGCATTTTGCGTTAAAACGGTTGGCATCCGTAAGACAATCCGCAATGCAAAGAATAGCTCTGCACTCACACACTGACTGACTCTTAAAGGACTGAATTCATTAAAAATTTAAGGCTGTTATTAAACATTAAGAACAGAGGCTTGATGGACTTGGCTAAAAAAAATGTGAGTGGTAGTTAAAAGAGTGAATAACGGTGAGATTATACACAGTTTGTGCAAGTATATAGGAGTTTTAGCGACTTATCTGCAGGCAGCGTTTTTTTTAAACCAATATGTGTATATTAGGTAAGTAATGTGTGCTCATCTTCTTTAACAGCAAGAGGAGAAGGCTTTCACTCGCTTTCCATGAGCCCTTCTGAATACAGACCCTCCTCAGTACAGCACAGGACGGGTCCGAGTTTTATTTAACGCAACACAAACACTTAAAATCTTAACACGTTGGCATGATCAGTGTGCAATGGGATAGGTTGTATATTGTAGTTTTTTTTTTTTGTTTTTTTTTTTAAAGTGTACATTTCAAAAGTTGGCTTCTTTCTCCCACTTCTTTTTTTTTTTTTCTGTCACAATCACCTCATTTTCTCCCCCTCCCACCCACTAATACGAACAGGGAGAAAAACACAAATTCAACCAAATGTTAATTTCTGAGGGAAAAATGCTTCCTACTATAAACCGCATCGGGGTGGCTTTTCGTTTCGCTTTGGAGGCCGACTGCTGGTTTGAACAGGAGTTTTCAGTCAGAGATGTGAATGAATCTGGAGTGCTCTGTTGTCCCTTATCCCAAAGCTCTGCACGGCTTGGGCCTCCCTGTGCTTGCATGACATGGAAATATATTTTTTGTTGTGCATGTAGATCAATTTTTTGAAATAATCCTCTTGTTTACACATGGATGGTGATGTTAATATATTTAAGATTTTAATGGTATACAATATGGATGTTGCCAAACTTTGGTAAATGTACACATATTATGAGAGGTAATCCAAATGAACTGAACTACATGTAACTTTTTTGTATTTTAACTGGGTCAGCGAGATGCTTCTATTCCAGTAAAGTTGCATATCTGATCCTGTCTCAAACTGCCACACACTGTACTCAGCTTAAAGGGGAAAATTTGATGTTTTTTTTTTTTCTTTCTTTTGTATATAAGTATTTGTTAAATGCAGTTCTGGCTCTCTGTTCTCTGTATAGTTCAGACCGCGCTTTAGTTTGTAAGTGCTACTTTTTCTCTGAGGGACTTGGGTTCTTTTTAGTTTGTGTGGGGATATCTGAGAGATTTAAGTTTGAGAACCTTTTTTTTTTCCTTTTTCTGCATGCTGCATCTTATGCTGTGGGACTGTTGGAAACTTGATACTGTATGAAAATTAAATAAAATTTAAATAAACTTTGAAATGTTGAAAGTAATGGTTTTTCTGTCACTGCTCCCTTTAGGATTTTATCTACAGGAATCTTTTGTCATAATCACAAACTTCATTTTGCAGCTAAGTATCCTTAAGGATTAAATTAATTCCTGGTTCAACATGTGACATTTACACACATAAGTAACAAAAAAACTTGTCAGCAGGGATTTGGAATTATTTATTTACACAAATATTCTTCTTCATAAACACACACTGTTTATGCATGTGTCATGATTTTGTCTCATGTTTTGGGTAAACTGTTCCAAAAATGTGTTGCCATGAGCCCATGACAGAGGAGTATGAGGTGTTAGTCCAACAGTCTGAATTCATCCACACAGATCAAAGTGGGGATTCCACCAGCCAATGAGGGAGAGGATAAATACACAGCATCCAATAAGACTTCAGAATCTCTCTGCGGTCCGGCTCGCCACCACCCTGATGTTCCCGTAGACCTTTGAAGGTGGACTTCCTGTGTGGGCAAAAGGGGGTTTAAAGGTCAACTCTCAGCATTACATGTGGATTCAAAGATTTGTTTGTACTGTGTAAATGAAATGTAAAAACAATGCTTTTCTTACCCAAGATTAAGTTACATATCGCTGTTCGGGCCATCTTGATATTCTGGAACGATCCCAATATGTGGACTTTTCTGTCAGGAGACAGATGAACAATCATTAGTACTACAGAAACGAGACATTCCCTTTATAGCTAGCAAATCCAACCCTAGGTTTCAAGATAAAATAAAACATATTCCCTTAGGGGTAAGAATTCACAACTGCAAGTGAAAAACTGTATCACAATATACATTTCTGTATTTAACAACAAGATACAAGAGTTGTAAATGGTCACATAGTAGACAGTGTTCAGTGTTCACCCTTAAACTGTCGTCTCTTTATTAGTTGGTTATTTGGGGATAATTTGATTTTACAGTTGTCACCACAAATATTTAAAGTCTCTAGGGGTCAATAGTTTTATTGTTTCAGAAGTGCATGACGTGAACACTGAAGCTACTGTTGAACTTCTGCTTTTGTTCACTGTAATGGAGTTATGAAACAACAAATGTAAACTGAAAGAGGGCTAAGAAATTATAACTAATTTGTAAATAATAATGATTTTAAACTTTCGGCTGCAGATATAGTGAAGAGCACTCACGTGTCTGCCAGAACAATGCGAGTCTTTGTGACATTTTCAATGGTGAATTTGGTTTTTCCTCCTGATCCAGCTATTCTTCCGATGGCTCTTGATAAATGGTCTCCTTTCAGAGGTTTCACTGCCAAGACACACAACATAAGAAAACAATTTTATACACAGTGAGACCTTAGATATCGAGTTCAATTTGCAGAAGGAAAACGTGAAATGTACAGGGTTTCAGAGAGGATATTAGTGCTGTGTCACTGCCATCTTACCGTCTGTAACATCAAAGCTTTCTAGGAAAAGCTCATCTAATCTGATGAGAGCGAGGGCATCCTGAAAGGGAAAGTGTGAGTGTTACATCACGAAAACGAATCAAGGTCTTAACAGCAGTGGATGACACTGATTTGTTAACATCAAATATTTAAAAAAGTTTAACAGAAGCACATTAATGCTACGATATATTATTAATCCTAAAGCTCTTAGCATAACTTTAATTTCACAAACACACACTTTGCATAACAACAGACCGAGAAATCTGAAGAAAAATGAAAAAAGCCTAAGTGAAAAAAACAAAACTTTGACCAGGGTACTTACTTCAACCTGGAATCCCAGAACAAAAGCTCTTACAAAATCTGAAGCTTTTGTGAGTGAGCCGATGTCATGTGTGTCTTTGCATGTCTGAAAGAAGAACAAGGACTATTACACACACACTGTAGACACACCTCTAGGTGCCAAGAGACAAACAGCACAGGTTGGAATTTGTTTTTTTTTTTTTAAAAACTAAGTCAGGTAACTGTTTAAATGTGCTGGGGGCACTTACTTTTATTTCAACATTTCTAGTTTTGAGGTTGAATCTAACTTGAAGCTGTAGGTTCTCTACAATGGGAGTGAAAATCTTCATCCAGTTTTCCTTCAATGGGGTGTATCTGTGAGCTGGAACAGGGATTTTTCGCATCTCGTCTGGTCCCTGAAACACAGTGAACATTAACATATGTGCTCTGATAGCTAAGAAATGCCCTGATAGGAAAACTAGAAGACATGCAGCACTATATTTTTCATTAATAATAGTAAATAATACTGCTAATGTGGAACTGACCGCCCTTTTCAGTAGTGATATTACATACATTTTAAATATTAACAATTAACCATGAATACATTATAAGTGTAGAAAATGTTGTGTACAAGTTGATTGGTTACTGTATGAGAATTTCGAATCGTTAAGTGAGAAGATGTGAAATTTAAATATAATGTTTCACACACTAAAAATAATCAAGCAGAGTCCTAGAAGACTGGTAGACAAAGCCGTAAAAACCAAAGTTAGTTGTTAGGACTGTGCTTCCCCCCTGTGCTAACACAACAGATGATAGCTTTGGTGCTTTAACAAGGCTTTACTGCGCAAGCGCAAAAAAGTTAATAGCTACTTTAAAGTGAAGACCAACGCTATGCCATTACATGTTTTGTTGATAATGTTGGCTGATATTGAAACGACACACGAAGCTCATGTAAGCAGTTAGTAATTACCTTTAATTTCTCGCCTGAAATAGGTGGAAACTGCGGCCGCTTGCTTGAGACAGGCTCTGTTGTGTCCATGTCTACTCCATCTTGTTCTCGTTTTCGTTTTTGAGTCTTTTTAGACTTTACTTTTGTAAAAGACTCTGTGTCATCTTTACTCTCCATAGCAGCCTCAGCCGCTGATGTTGTATTTTTAGCAGTGTCCATCCCGAAAGTAGTTTTATTTCTAAAGAAACAGTCAAATGTGAGGAACACGACAGCTACTGTGGCATGAGAGTGTCCTCGTGCAACGAAAAGGACCCAAACAGCCAGATCGCGAAAGCCTGTAGAGAAGAAATATTACATAACCGACATAAAACCAGAAAAATTACCCAGTTTGTCACTAGAATTAAACGCAGTGATAAAATGTCCATGAACAATGTTTTGGAGTCTCAAATACGTAAAATATTTACTATGTATCCATACATTTTGTCAGGCATCTCTTTGGGCAGCCGCCATTGCAGTTGTAGGAGGCTCCCGACGTCATTTGTTTTGGCAGCGAGCTTCATTGAAAGGTTTCCTTGATACGTTACAAGCAAAAAATCAACTATATTACATATTATCTCCAAAACAGAAAAGATGTCGTCGCCACTATCAAAGCCTCAGATTATTGCGCACATTCAGAAGAGTTTGAATTACACCGTTTTTGACAGTAAATGGATTCCCTGCAGCGCAAAGTTTGTGTGTCTGGGAAACTTTCCTAGAGGAACCGGAGTCATGCAAATATATGAAGTGCAGCACGGAGAGGCTCAGCTTATCAAAGAGGTAGATAACACGAAATTTTACTTTTGTTTTGTTTTCACTTGTCCCTTGTTTTCTCTGAAACTCATTGTGAAAATGTCGTATTTTAGGATTAGCTAGCTTAGCAAAGGTTTCTAGAAAACTCCTGTTGGGTTCTTGTCTCCATAGCAACAGGCAACGTGAACAGCAAATGACCCCTCACTGCTACTGACGATGGTCAAGTTTTGAAGATACCTGTCAGAGCATAAATAGTTCTTCAAGTGTTGTTAATATACAAAAATTACAGTATACTGTACAGCTTTAACTTTTTGCCTTGCTTCGTGCGCCCGTCTTTAGTAAGATCACCTATCAACAGATTTTTTTAATAGAGTTTCAATACAGAGCTCACTTAAAAAAATTAACAAGAAATACAAGATTTTGAAAAAGACCCTGGTTTGGACTCATTATTTGTAGTTTAAAATTTCTGGTTAGTTGACTCTTGTAAATTAAATTTCACAAAAAGTTCCACTCCTTTCATCCTTATTTACGTTTTTGGTTTTTAAATTTAGGGTGTTCGCCTTTAATACTCTTAAATCAAATTACTAAAGTTAAACCCTCTTCCTTTTATTTTTCAGGTAGAGAAACCTAAACCCATAAAGTGTGGGACCTTTGGGGCCACCTCCCTTCAACAAAGACACATAGCAACTGGGGACTTTGATGGAAATCTCAATATATGGTATTAAATTCACCTGTACTGATGTCACACTTTTTGTGTCTTAGCAGCCATTGCATGAGATGAAATGGTGAAAGAAAGTTTTTTTATTAAAATTTGAAACACACACCACAAACTAATCCACTAAATAAAGCTGTTTTAATCCTAAAGGCTTTGAATTGAAAATGTATTTAGACACTTTAAGAATAAATAAAACTTGCAAGTGAGATCATGCTGATCTGTTGTCCACAGGAATCTAGAGACGCCTGATGTGCCAGTGTACACTGTAAAGGCCCATAAAGAGATAGTGAACAGTATCGATGGTGTTGGTGGCCTGGGGATTGGTGACGGTGCACCTGAGATAGTCACTGGAAGCAGAGATGGTAAGACCATTCTGAAAATTTAATTTAACTTGCACTTTTAACTTTTTTAAACCAACAACACAAACAGATTGAAATACGATAAGAAGATTCCTGAAACATAAAATACCCCTGTGTAATAATACAGGGACAGTAAAGGTGTGGGATCCCAGACAGAAGGACTCACCTGTCGCCAACATGGAGCCCATGGAAGGAGAAACCAAGAGGGACTGCTGGACTGTTGCATTTGGTATGTAAATGGATACACCCACATGGTATAAGCCCAGGTTTATCCATTACTTCTATGCACAAAAGGTGGTCGAAGTGTGTCCCAGTTGTGCAGACAAAAAACAGTTATCCTCCCACTCTCTGGCTCTGCTCTGTGAAGTATAGAAGAAAGCACAACAATCATTCTATTCCAATAATAAATTAGCCACAAAACTTTATTTGACTGTATTTTCTGGAATATTTAACAGTCTTTTACCAGATTTTTTAAAATTGTAAACCACCTTTCAAAATGCTCCCTTATTATCATGAATCAAAACTGTTTTTCGTTTTATTTTTCATGACAGGTCATGCTTTCAATGATCAGGACCGCTGTGTGTGTGCTGGCTACGACAACGGGGACATCAAACTCTTTGACCTGCGGAATATGTCTCTACGCTGGGAAACCAACATTAAAAACGGGGTGAGGTGAACTCTTGTTTTAAAAAGGGATCAAACCTGTAGCGTGTGGTTCTTGTTGAGTTGTTGATGTTAAAAACATTTAGAGAGGAAGCTTTTTTCTCTTGACTTCTTAAGTTATGCAGCCAGTGTGGCACCACAGCAAGAAAATTACAAACATTTCAGAGGAAAATGGGAACTCAAACTGACAGTAATTCAGTTAACTCCGCTTTGAAAAACACAGAGAAGTACAGTTTTAAATTAAGGTTTTTCAAATTGATGTTTTTTTAAGGATAAACTGTCCAAACATACATTATGTCTTCTGCACTGCAACCTGCACTTAAATCATAACCGGGACAGAGCTGAAAATGACTTCCCAGCATCATTTAGACTCATAAAACCACAGGGGAAGTCTGAGATGAATGCATGTTCTCTTAGCACGCCATTTACAAAGCACCGCACTCGTTTTATTACTCAATCCTCTCTCTCATTCATCATCTATTGAATATAGACACCAGGGGCCATTATGTCAATTTCTAGACAGAATAGTTTGTGGTGGAGCCATGCCATATGATAAATGTCCAGCAGGAAGTAACTTATTTTTCTCTTACATCATGGCCAGGTATGCTGTGTGGAGTTTGACAGGAAAGACATCAACATGAACAAGCTGGTGGCGACCTCACTGGAGGGAAAATTCCACGTCTTTGACATGAGGACCCAGCACCTCACCAAGGGCTTTGCCTCTGTTTCTGAAAAGGTAATTGACTTGGGTGGAGAGAGCCAGATGGACGTTTGGCACTCATATAGGGGGAAAAAAATCCAGAGGTTATTACCATTATTGTTACTTTTACATGTGTACAGTACAGAGGAAAAATGGGGGCACATGTCGTTTTCACCGTTTTCGCAGCTGGAAGTGTTTGGGGTCGTGTTTGTCTAACATTCTCTGTGGCTTTTGACACCGGCCAAAAATGACACTGGTGCTGTGAGGAGAGAGAAGATTGGCTTTTTATGGGAAAAATGCTTGAAAAACACACTTAAATCGGCATTAGTGCACAGACCAGCTCGCCAAGTGTTTGCAAGGTCTGAGAGATCAGAGGCTGAGCTTTCTAAATATTTGTCCAGTTCTTCTAAAAGAGATCAACAGTTGGCACATCAGCTTCTCAAACCATGAATCATAAGATTCCACCAGATATTTTGGTCTGAAGAAGATACCAGTGTGGCCCAAGAAAGAAAGTCTGACCAAGAAGCTTTATTTTATTTTTTTAAATGATATTCTTTAATATGTATATAATAATATTATTAAGTTCAAAACTGTAGATGCAAATATATATTCAGCTATATTATATTATGAAACTCTAAAAAGTAAAGGAAGTGAGCAGACACCTGGTCTCTCTCTTTGCTGTGGGCAGGCTTTTATTTGTTTGTGTGGACCCCGCCCCTGGCCAGTATTTTGGAAAATATGTATTTGTCTCATGTAATGGCTTCCAGTGAACCCTGCAGCGTTCTGCAGAGTGCAGGCAGGAGAGAGAGAGGCCTGATAGAAAAAAAAGATCACAACAGGGATTAAAACTGTTCGATCAATAATGCACTTCAAAAAGAATTTGGAATTTAGCTCAGCAACAGTCAACAGAGTGAAAGGAACAACAATCTTTACAAAAATTACACAAGGTCACAGTTTTTGACAATCAGCAGATTAAAGTGGCTGAGAAATTTTCTTTGCAGGTTTACTGTGTCATGGAGATGCTAAAATGATTATTTTATTTCTAAATGAACAGTTTTGGGAAGAAACTAAACCCTCCTCTGTGTTTTAGGCTCACAAGTCAACCATCTGGCAGGTGAGGCATTTGCCTCAAAACAGAGACATCTTTATGACTGCGGGGGGAGCAGGAAACTTACATCTATGGAAATAGTAAGTAAATGAACTTTAACCACAGATGTGTTTAGTCCTGTTTCAAGATACAAAAGTACCTCTCATGAAGGTGTTTTTGTAAGAATCAAATTCATTGTTTTACTGTAAACTACTAAAGTTCAGATATTTGGTTTCCTTTTCAATCATATTCTTGTGTTTAATATATTTTTCACTTTTATACCTCATGTTTTCTTGTTAAAAGAAATAATTTGATTGTACAGAGAAACCTGTGTTTATATGTCAACAAATGTTTGACTTAATTTGACGAATCTATGAAATATTTATTGTAATTTTTTTAGTGAGTATCCTGCTCAGAGAAGCAAGAAGGACTCAGATGGCGTGGATGTGGGCGTAGCTGGCTCCGTCAACCTCTTACAGAACGTCACTCTGTCCACTCAGCCAATCGCCAGCCTGGACTGGAGCCCCGACAAGCAGGGCCTGTGTGTGTGCAGCAGCTTCGATCAGTCTGTCCGTGTGCTCATTGTGACCAAACTCAACGTTGTGTAAAGAAGGAAAATGGAAGATGAAGATCTGTGAAGCCTGATACAAGAAACACAACTGCACAGACGTACCAGTGGTGTGTAAAGCACCGCCTCTTTGTGAGGCTGATTGGTTTGTTATTAGACGACAACAATTTCCTGCTGCAGGTTTTTGCGTCTTGTCTATCTGGATTTTGTAAAGTTGATATTCATCTTTGCCAGAAAACTGTTTTACTCAAATGAACAGGGGAATCCTTTGTTGGAGTTGTGTTGTTTTGTCTCTCTTCAATGCTATCCCTGAAAAAAAAGGTGTAGTGCTTGGCTGAGCCCTGCAGGCAGTGTTATCCTGCAGTGCAGAGAAATACCTCTGTAACACAATGATACATTTCCCAAATCACTGAAAAGGGTTGAAGAAATGAGTCAAGTCGACTTGTACTGGAGTTACACTGTCATTTCTTTATCTGTTTCCAAATTTGAAAGTTATTCACCAAAACACCTGTTTTTTTGTTGCACTATTGTTGAACATTGTCAAAATCCAGTTTTGTTCATTGTTAAAATGTCACTTTTGATATGTAATTTTTATTAAGAAGTCCGTCTTTTCAAATTAAATGTGCCTTTGGAGAAAAAAATTAATTCAGTGTCGTCCATCCCAGGAGTTTTAAAAGATAAACACAGGTTAATGATACGGGTTAATGCTCGAGGGTCATTAGCATCATATCCAGCATTTGAACTTGAAGAAATCCTGCAGGTCCTCATCGTCCTCCTGCTTGTCATGGATCCTCGCATAGACACTCATCAGCAGTTTGGTCTTGGACTTTCCATCCAAGATGTCAATGTATTTCTCTATGCAACCTAAAAAAAAAATACAGCCAAAGATTTCAACGTACATGAAAGTTACTCTAGTCACACTGACACAAACATTT
This sequence comes from Acanthurus leucopareius, assembly GCA_029814765.1. Classification (NCBI taxonomy): domain Eukaryota; kingdom Metazoa; phylum Chordata; class Actinopteri; order Acanthuriformes; family Acanthuridae; genus Acanthurus; species Acanthurus leucopareius. The sequence goes on from JAQMCX010000003.1 coordinate 20,705,767, forward strand.
TAAATGAGTGTTTTGTTGTTTTAAGCTTTTCAATTCTTTAAATTGGCTGCATTTGATATAAAAATCAAGTTTACTATTTTAAACATCTAACGACATTTATATAATCCTAACTGACTGTCGCTGTGCATAGTTAGTTATATATCTGACATTACGCTGTATGTGTGCACTCTGTGTAATGTGTCATGCCATTCATCGCACCATTCCACTGTGTGAATGTAATACATCTCTATAAATAGCATGTCACATGTCCCTGGCAGCTGATTTAAATACAGCACTATTTAAACCAGCCCCTTTGTTAAATATAGTGGTGACATAAAAATATCAGTGTTTGCAAATAATAATGAGTGTAGTATTTCTGACATGCCTGTCATTTCAGATGGGTGGAGTTTGTCACATAGTGACATGTAAAGTGTGCCATCATTTTATTTGTTACAAGACAACATGAAAGTCTGCTTCTGTTTTTCTGCAGCTGTCAATTTTGATGTGCAGTCAGAAAATGCTGCTGCATTTTATTAGATTCTGTCCATCAAAAGATATTAAAAATATATGAACATCTCTCTCCTTTCTTAAAATAAGTATCCACATTAAACATTTATTCCTGCCTTTTGAACTTTACTACCAGCACTTATACTGCTTCCCAGACTAATATTACTTTGTGTATTGCAGTGATAGTAACAGTACTAACTCAGGCCCATGACTTTTCCGTATGCTACGAGGCTGGGGCCCAGCTGTGCGTGGTCATACTGCTCCATCGTCATCAGGATGCGGACGATCTCTCCTGTGATGAAGGCGTCGTCGAAGCTTTGCTCGGCCGCAGGCTTCAGGGGGAATCTGCAGTACACCTCCACTGCAGCCTGAGGGTCTGACGGCTCCAGCAGCTGCACGAGCTCAATGTAGGCATCATGGACCTACACAGTGAGGTGATTCAGTAACCACGCCTTCTCAGGATTACAGCGACTACAGCAAGTCATCACAAGGGATCATCCAGCCTTGTAAATCTCAATAAATAACTGATTTTTTTACTTCTAACTGAAATAGTTGAGTTGTAAAATGCTGAAATCAGACAACGCACTGTGGACCGATTATCAGCAGACCTTCCCCATGAAAAGTAATTTTTTTTTTTTTTCAATTTTATGGTTGAGAGTTTAGCTTCTCTGTCAGCTAAATGCAGGCATCATAAACCTGCCTGATAAGAGATAAGAGAACTTGTCAGTTGATCAACTTGTAAAATTTCATCTGTGCTATATTAGCTTCACCAGGAAACATCATCATAGTCTTCATAAATAAAATTTGGAGGGTTGAAAGTGATGATGATCCATCAAAGTCATTCTAATCTGCATTGTAAAAAAAAGACAGAAAAAATCTGACCCCTGGTGCCATGGAGATGACCTCTTGGTAGAGCTGCATGGCCTGGTCTCCGGTGTCTGCAGAGCGGGAGAGGGCGCGAGCCAGACCCAGACGAGAGACATGAGACCTGCAGTTCACCGGACCGGACACTGTCTGACTGTCTGCAGCAGCAGGCTCTGAAACAACAGTTAATACACAGAACTGAAGCAGTTATCTCCTTTGACATTCTCAGGAAGATAAATAATCATTTATAAAGCACTTATAAAACAGAGTGTACAAAGATCAAAGATGACTCTTTCTAATGACAACTGTTTTTGGAGGGAAATCAGAACATTCATATTGTCACACTTGATTTGTTATAATAAAAATGGTCCCAAAACCTGTAATGGTGCTACATGTTATGATGCCTTGTGACAACTATACTTAAACAGTTGTTATTAAGATGTGAATTTGATATTTGTTGTGGATTAATTTTAAGACAGGATGGGCAACATAAAGTAAATGGATAGTTAGAGGATAAATGTTAGGATTTGTTTTCCCTAAATCATGAAAAACAAAGAGTTTGGAGAAAACTGTTTTTGCCTGTGTGTGTGTTCTCAATGCTTCTGTCTTGCCTTACCCTCTGCTGTCTCAACAGTATCGGGGCAACAGTCCTGTTTAGGTTTGCTGGCAGGCGGCTCGGGTTTAGTAGGAAGGTTGGAAGGTTTAGCAGATTTATCTGGCTTGGTTGCTACTCCAGCTCTCCCCCTACAGGAGAGAAAGAACAAGACCAAACTCTGAAATGAGTTACAAATCAGAGAGAAACAAGTTTTTTAATTTTGCTGTACAGTAAGTTAAATTTGTATTTATCCTGAAAATATGGTGACAAGAAATGACTTGTTTCTGTATTCTGTTTTTCTTTTTCAACATTTTTTATGCAGCTTCTGTGAAAAGAACAAACTGCAAACTTGTTCCATTGAAGCTTCCCAAACCCACAAACTTCGAGTAAAAGACTGTGTTTGTACTTGACATATAGAACAGAGAAAAATAAGCTCTCATAGCGAATCGTTGATGAATAACTAAATGCCAAATAAAACATTCCCCGTTTTGCCAGAGTGACTCACTTGGCTGCAGGGGCTTTGACTGGAGCTTTCCCTCCTCTGGTGGGGGCCGGGGGTGCAGGAGCAGGAGCAGGAGCTTTGGTTATAGCTATGCGCCCTTGTACAGGTCCTCCCCTGCCCTGCTTTGCTCCTCTTGGGGCCGCACTGGTGCCAGAAGACCCCTTCACTCCGGCTGGTTTGCTGATAGGCTGCTTGGCAGCTTTTTTACGCTCATCCTCCTGTCGGTCCTGCCACCACTTTTGTTCTGTGCAAACAGGGAATGGTTAATGCAAGCCTGGAGTCCAAGAGGTTATCATTATTGTTTCCTAGACTGAAATAATACCATGCAAATCTTTTTTGCATAAATGTAAGATTAGGCTCATCTCTACATTATTCTCTGATAGCCAGCTGACATCAAAGACAGTAAGTTTACTTGACAGACTCACTGCTCAGCTGCTCAGGGGTCACTCCGCTCTGACTCTTGTCTTCCAGCTCGATGCTGGCCTGGAAGCTGAGGCAGGCAGCAGTTATGGCTTCCTTTGACTGCTCTGAATTGGGGTTGTTGTCATATTGAGCCAGTTGTGCCAGACCTAAGAGACACAGGGCGTGGCTCTCCCGTGGTGTGGTCACTACTGCTAGCTGGCACGCCTGTACACAGCAGCAGCACAGTCTGATTCTTAGTCACATAACTGACACAACAGTCAATAAATGGACTAGCTATGGTGCTTCAGTGTATAACAACCCAAAACACAGACAAAGTTCTGTGGTGCTGTCAACTATGCAAGACAGAAAAAAGAGCAACTCAAAACAGACTGTTAAAATACAAATACCCTCTCCTGCATGTCCAGCAGCTCCTGGCAGGGGGCGATAGAGGTGAGGCGTATAAGAGCTGTGAGGGCCTGGCATCTCTTTGCCACCAATAAGTGCCTCTCCTTGCATGGCTGGGCCTGGCTCTCACCCTGCTGGATCAGCCTCTGCAGCAGGGCAAACTGTGCATCCAGGAGCACCCACTCCAGCTGCCTGCTCACCTCGCCACGACACACACACTGACTCACACTCTGGGCAGTCAGCACTGCCACACTGAGGCATTTCAGCACGGAAGCAAGCAGACACAGAGTTTATTATGCAGAGCTTAAAAACTAATTAAACTGGGACGCACTGGTGTGAATTTTGAGACTTGTCATTGATTGACACAGTGGAGATGAGTGAGACAGCGAATTGAGGCTGAGAACCGACACAAGTACTCAGTTTAAGAAAAGACTAAAGCTCATATAAAAAATATGGTTATTGCTTTGACAGAACTTGTGATCTGTGACGTACGTGTGATAGACCTGTTGTGCACTCATGGCCTTCCCAGACAGCGTGCTCCTCTGCTGCAGCTGGCCCAGAGTGAGAAGACCTCGTAAGAACTGGGTGTTGAGGCTGGACAGAGGGTCCGATGGATCCTGCTCCACCCAGCTGAGGAGAAAATCACCAAAAACGAATGTCAGCAGAGTAAACAGTAAAGATAAGACCTCTAAATCATTACTCAGATTTTACTGGCACTAAATTTGGCTTCAGCAAATGACAAAATCCAAACCAAACCTTCTGTGTGCTTCACATTGCATATGTTATGTCTGTTTTTCTGTATCTGCAGGGTTTTTCACTGTCCTACTCTCCTGTTTGCAGGCTTCAAAAGAAAATCCTGGTACATTACTGATACCGCTTTGCCCTCACACTCTTACTGAATGCTTCCACATCCACCTCCACCACACACACAGACACACATACACACACATACTGTACAGACACACACACACATTCAAACCTCCTGCTGCAGCGCTGGCTGACAAAGTGCTCCAGTCCCTGTTGTAAGAACAGAGCAGCCTCCTTCTCTGTGTCCTCAGAGGCTTTGTGTTCCTGCTGCAGCAGAGCCAGGCCTGTGAAGAATCTGACAGAAAGAAGGCAACACGGGAGAGATGCTGAGGACAAAACCAGCTCTGACTTTGAAGTTGAACATACAAGCCCATCTCAACCCCTATATGATCATATGTGATATCAGTCAGGGATTACAGGGGAGTGGATGTTTGGAGAGCGGGTTGAGAGGTTGTAACACTGAAACAGGAAGTGATAAGCATGCTTTAACCTCTTTATGCTCTATTCCTGCTTTAGCAACAATCAGCTACAGTTTGAACAAAAGTTTGCTTTTAGGATTTTAACAGGAGCTGAAATACGTGATCACAAACTGCTGCTTTATTATTTAATTGGCTGCCTGTGAGAATCAATGTTAAGATTAATTGCTCGTCAGGCACACTGTGGCTTTGTTCCTAATTGCACTGTTGTCTTCAGATAATATTTCAGCTTTTTTTTCTGTGAGCCAGGGCACAGAGTGAGATCTGTGGGTAAAAAACTCCTATGTGAATAACTTTTCATCAACCGTGATTATTGTTATAATTATTACAGCTGCTGATACATTTTCTGCTTCTGCTACCAACAGTTGATCTGTGACCTGACCTGAGGGCAGGGTGCAGGGGGCACGTTGCCAGGCCGTTCTGGAGGTGCTGCAGAGCTTCCCTGCTCCTGCCCTGCAGCAGCAGCAGCCTCCCCACATGGAGGTTGTACTCCCAGCTGTCAGGACTCAGAGACCAGGCATCCAGGTACTTCATGAGGGCCCGGTGGACACAGCTCTCTTCATCCTGCACTGCAGCACTGCTATCCTGCAACAAGAGGAGAGGGACTTCAATGTAACTGCCATAAATGGATTTGCATTATTTGATATGATGCCAATTATCCTGGTCCTTATTATTTCCATCTTTCACGTGTCTCTCCGTTACTTCAGTTCACTTTATGTTAGACTGAAGGTCATTGTTCAGCATCGTCACAAGCAGCTGATGGGACATTTACCTTGCCAGTTTTCTTGGAGAGCCAGATGTAGAGAGTCTGAACGTAGTCCGCCTTGCTGGACTGTCCCTGCTCTTTCAGCTGCTGAAACTCTTTATCCAAAGCCTGCAGCTGGTTCTGCACCGTGGGCGTGCCGAGATAACCATGGAGTTTGCACACAGCCAGGATGTCGTCCTGACGCGCTGTGGATTTGGCATCGCTGAGTTCATCTCTGTCACTTTCGGCCTGGAGATGAGGGAATGAAAAGGTGTGAGGCTGCTGCATGAATCACTGTTCTTCAAAACATTTATACCAATGATATTATTATTATTTTTCAACCTTCAAAAACTAAGTGCTTAATGTTTGAACTAAAGGCCCATTCACACTGTTTCCTCAAAGTTTTGTCGGATTATAAATCCCAAGACCTTCAAATGGCAAAGGCTACATTTTGAGCTTGAAAGGCAACCATTGAGAAATAGATTTCTTTTATTTTCAGGTGTGTTTACATTGGTAGGATCTTGAAAAGAGTAGCTATGAAAGTGTGAACAAGAAAAGCCCTCGATCTCGGTGCATTTCCACTGAGTCTTTCACACGGTTTCCTTGAAGGCCATTTTTTAGGGAACATTCTGTTCTGAGCAAAAGGCAGATATGAATGTGTTTTACAGTTTCAATAAAAAAGGATTTAAAGCAGCTCTTTAGTCCTGCATGTTTTGCTGCAGCTAGTTCACTGGCAGAGCTTGTCTGACACCACCTTCCTCTGGAGGCCGTACATCTCTGTAGCGTGGTACTGCTCCTCCAGAGCGACGCCGAGCAGGAAGTGGAGTCTGGCTTGGCCGGGGTTCAGTCTGATGGCTGATGCATAGTGAACAGCAGCTTGCTCCAGGCTGTGCAGAGGAGACTGGCCTTCCTCATACTGCAACATATCCCCTGTGGGAATAAACACTGTGGTATCTGATATGCACATAAAACCAGCCAAAGAGTATTTTCACATATTTGCTGGAGATGTTACATCAATACAAACTGAAAAGCATTTTATAGTGACTGTATTCATCTGCTTTGTGCAAGTGGCAACATTAAATTTACTCTCAATAACAAAACCTCTTAACAACCACGGACCTGTCATGCCAATCAAGTCTTAAACTTGGATGTTATGTCTGAATGTTGCTGATTAGACTTTTCTGTTGTTTTGGACGACAGATTGCTGATCTGAGCTCTTTCATTCATCAATGAAAAGCTTGCAGTTTAAGCTGAGCAGGTAGGTTTTTGTCGCAAAAAATACAGGCCAGAAAGTCAGAAACTTCAGCATCTGGCAACAAACCGATGATTAAGTGATTATTTACATCACAAACCTTTATTTTATTATTACTGCACTTTATACTGTCAGGAAAAATAAAAAGACCAAGAGCCATTTAGCAAATGAGATTTAAATCCAAAAGAACAAAAAAGGTGACACAAACTTAGGTAAAAGTATGTAAAAAGAACTTTTAGCATCAGCAATTCTTCCAAGAAACGTTCAACTCTTCTGCTTGACTACATAAAAAACCAGCATGTGAAAGTTTACTGCTAACATTAACCCAAAATCTACATTATGAGGTTAAAACCAAAGAAAACATCAGTCAAATTTTTAAATACTACATGATAGCCTGATTCTCTACATTTACATACTCAAGTGAATTCCACCAGTGAAAACAGCTGACAACAGGAAAAACAGCCACCTCAATAATGTGGCGGCTGTGTTTTGTTATTAAGTTTAAACTGAAATAAAAATCTCACTCTGAAATGAAACTCTTCCACTATCATTTGAAACTGTGTTTCTGTTTCATTCATGCACAAACATTTCACAGTACATTGCACAAAGAGGAATAAAACAATCTCCCTGCTGGCTGCCTTCTCTCTTTCACTTATGAATGATTGCATGCGTCTTTTGCATCAAATATTCAGAGAGTGTAGCTCGCCTTGGCAAGAGCACCCTTTACCTGTCAGATGGCATTGATGTCACAGCTTTTATTTTCAAATTTATATTATAAAACACTGAACAAACCCATTCTAATGCTGCTGCTGCTGTATTCAAATTCACTTTTGACAATCATTTAAAACTTCTTAAAAAAGCTCTTTGCTCACAGAAAAAAAATGTTTAGTGCATCTGTTGTATATGCATGCACCTGATGTTAATTTATTCACATTATAGACCACCACATAGTCTCTTAATATTGAAAATTGAGTTGCAGCAACACGACACAATAATATTTCAAGAGGTGAAGAGTTACTATTTCTTTAGTTCAATGTCCAATACCAACTCTCTGTCTCTCTCTGTCTGTTTGTCTCTCTCTCATTACTTCTGGGTTCAGTTGCAGTGACTTTCATTCAGTCCTATAGGATCGGTCTCGAATGTCACCACTCAGAGTCATCAAGCGATTAGCACGGCACAAGTAGCTGAGAAAAGATGAGAAGAAACTTGAGTGCTTGGCACGTTACACAGAGAAGGAAGCACCAGAGGCAACTGCTGCTTACTGGCCCATTTTCATGTATTTTTTAATGGCTGACGCTGAGCTGCTGTGCCAAAGCAGGGCAAATAAAAGTCCTCTGTCCCCTGGCCAACTCTGCATTTTTATTTTCACCACATTTAATACATAACTAGCTGCAGACTACAAAACAAACTACAGAAACTCTTTGTTAAAGCTGGTGGTAATTTAGCCAGACAAGTGCAGACATGGTAATATGGAATAGAATATTTCTAGAGAATTAGTTACAACTTTGATTAATATAGTTTATAATAGAGTCTACATCTCTTTATGGCCTGTACTCAGATTAATATTTTTTTATTACAAGAGGGGACTGATGTGGTAGAAGGAGATGAGTCATACAGCTCTCATTACATTCATGAGCGATTCAATTCTTTAAGTGATTATGAAGAAAGTTTGAAGTTAATAACTTTGAGGTATTTCTTGTTCATGTAATTAAAAATTGCAAGTCAGAAAATGGAAAACACGACCCTTCGTGCAGTTATCCGGGAATGTGGTTCAGTTTCCCTCCTGGTCACCTAATTTGCCCTCCTCAGACTACTTCCTCTTCCTCAAGATGAAGAGGAAGCTCAGTGGTCACTATTTTGACAGTGATGATGATGTCATCACTGCTGTGGACAACTCTGGAGGTCCAAGTCACTGACTCCTGAAAAGAACTGATCCCTATGCTCCACCATGACTGGACTAAGTGTGTGAATGTAAAAGAAGGTTATCAAACAACTGTACTACGTTTTCTAAAATCAATGCCATCCACCCAAGGACATGAACTTATCAGCCACCACTTGATTTATTAAAAATGTAAAACTACAGCAGATACAAGATCATTTGAGTTAGAGGGTTGTTTCAGAGACTTCAGGGGGAAATAACTTCTCTCACTTTTGTACAGTATTTGACTTCAATTTAGTTTCTGATCTTGTGCTCTTGAAAAATGCTACAAACCTGGTTTTGGGAGATGTTGTCTGTAGAGTTTTAGGTGATCCTGGGCCAAAGCACACAGCTCATCTGCGTTCTCTTCACCCGCTGTAATCTGTAGTCTTTTCTCCCAGTTACGTTCCTGCAGACGACAAAGAAAACATTCAGCCACTATTAAGTAAAACAGCAGAGGCAGTAAAGTTAAATATCATCTTATTCAATTAAGTGATATTAAAGATATGTGGGCTATATTTGGATGTTTTCTAAAGACTATTGCTTCAGTTTGATCACTTCGCCCACTTTTATTTACAATAAGATCATCTTTTTAACTGTGATGTATATCAACATGAAACACTGTTAAAGATGTGATATATCACAATATCAGAGTAACTGAAGCAAATTCCTGTTTTTTTAATCACAAAAGATGATTACAATTATTTTTGACTCTGCCTATGACTTTGACTCCACTCTGCAAAATGTAAATCATTTGTAAAATTTAGTATTTGTAATAATTATGTTTAATGAATTATGAACCTGTATACTGAGTTTAAGGTGGTGTAACCATTGCATTTAAAGTGTATATTGATAAGCAAAATAAAAGAGCTGCATTACCTCTAAGGTGTGCTTTGTCTCAATCTCCAAACAACTAGATGATGCAAAATGGTTCTTGTACCAGTTTGTCTCTGTGACATCCTGAAAACAAACAGACACACATGTGAAAAAGCCCTTATCAGATTCAATCAATGACAAATAAAAGGTGGACTAACCTGTTGAATCTGTTTCATATAAAAAAATCGAGTTCTTTATTGTCAGTAGAGGTTTAATAATTAATCAAACACAGAAACACTGACACACCTCTGCATCTCCTCCTCAAAAACTGCTTGCGTGCACTACACACCCACACACACATTACACACAAACACGGGATACTTTTACTGTGGAAGCTAAACCAGCATTTAGTTACTGTGAAGGGAGCGCTGACTTGTGAATAAAGGATGAGCAGGTTTGAGGCTGATGGAGCGATTGTGGCAACGCAGAGCACCAGTTAATCTTTCATTCTGACCTTTGCATCCAGGTCCCCTGTGGGCTTGTGTGGACAGTCCAAAGAGTGTGACCCCAGCTCAGACAGCTTCATCACACTGTCACATCCTTTGTTAAAAAAGAAAAAAAAAACATCACAGACACAGTAAATCACACTAAAGGTAGACAGAAGCGTTTTGTTCCACTACTGAAAATTAACACTGAATAATACACTTAGTGACATAGTAGTGACCTGTTCATTTGATCTTTTATTTGAGTGACTGTGCCTTTTTAACAGAATGAATTAAAATATTAGTTTGATTAAAAACTCCACCTTCAAATACAGACAAGTTAACCAAGTTTTAACAAACCCCTTTAATTACTACAGTAAAAAAGTTTGTCACATGTTATTCTGATGCTACTTTCTGCATTGTGTAATTTATCCAGAACTAACCTCTACAAGTTCAAATAATTAAACAGGGGTCCTGTTTGTTAAAAAATCAATGACTCTCCTGACTGAGCAGTGTGAAACCTGCTGGACTCAGATGAAGGAATGCAGCCTCAGGTCTCAGCAGCTTCATATATGACTTCTTAAGGTCTTTGTCATGTAATGATGTCCCCCTCCTTAAAGCAACATAGTAGCTGTCAGCAGTAAAGTTGTTTTACATGGTGGGATATGAGGTGTAATCAGGACTGATGGAGGGAGGCAGAGTGTACAGAGCATATTAGCAGTGTAGTTATATAAGCAGTTAGAGGCAGAGCTGCTCCAGAGGTAAAAAATAATTCAACTGATTTGGAAAATTTTCAGTGGAGGATTGTTTTACTCTGATTGCAGGTTAACTTTTTAACTGTATAACAACATAAACAACAAAGGAGCAACTCTAAAGGCACTCAAAAGTAAGGGAAATAATTTCTTTTTTATTTTTGGATCAATATGACTTTCACAGTCTCAGATGTTTAGCAAACTATTACCTTCCTCCTCTCTACACCAGCTGCTTTTTCACTCAGCTTTAGGCACAAATAATTGTAGTTACCATTTTTTTTACTCTATCAATTGACCTTTAACTTCACCAATAAGAGCTTTGCCTCCACAGCGGCTCTGCTTTTGACACTTCTCTTTGAGGAGCGGGACTCCCGGTTTTACCTCGGTATGTGAAGAAACACTTGACTGAAGCAGCTGACATCCTCCCGTTGAGGTCCAGTTCAGCAACCTTCCAGCCGTCTCCCAGAGGACAGCCGCTAAATGGGTCAATTTTTGATCTTCGTGCCAGCATTTCAATGTAAGGCCTTGAGAAGATGTGCTTCGGATCGCTGCAAATCAACAAGCAAAACTGAATAGATATTGACAGTATTTGTTGAGTAAATACATAAAGCTGTATGTGTGTAGTCTGAGCCGCCAAAGTGAAGCAGTTTTTATATATTTCAAACAAAAGAGACCAAAATGATTAAAACATTAAAGACTTTCATTAACTAATGTGAAACAAAACAGAAGCCAATGCACAAAAATAGGGAATGAGAACTGGTTACTTTAACTTGAAAACTGACTTTGTGCATCCGATATTGATTAATGGTTTATTGCATTTTATTTTTGTGCATTTAACATTTTATATTGATCTTAAAATTAATGTGATAAAAAGGTAACTTCTGCCACAACCTCATATATTTTCTTTGACAAGTTTATTTATTGTAGCTCTGATGTCTTTCTATTGTAGTCTTACCTGTGCTTGATAGACACAGGTCTATAAAAAGCAGTCAGAGATACTGGACATTCATAGTCCAGCTGCTGCTTCTCATCAGTGAAGGTCACAGCCATGGGAATTAGCTCTCGAGTCACCAACACTGTGTACACCTGACAGAGTAAGACAGATTTAGTCCCTTTAAAGAAAATAAACACTTTGAAAAGACTGTGCAGTTATGAAACCTGAAATGAGACAAAGTACTTTTAAAGGCTGGCTTATATACTATTATTTTAGGAACAAGGAGCATTTAAAAGTATGTGTGAAGCTTTAAAATATACGACTAAATGAATAAAACCATTAATTTCAAACTGATTACGTTTTGAAATATAATTTAAACAATTTAGTGTGATAAAAAGACCACACATAAAACCTTAAATCACATCAGCAGTGCTCTTCTCATCTCACCTGTGAATTGCTGCCATCTGCTGAGCGGACTGAGACTTCCACCACGGTGTCTCCAAAGTTCAGAGGCACTGACTGTGAGCTGTCCTCTCCATTCACTGCAACTTTCATGTTTCTGTCGGGCACTTTGGGGAGCAGGGTCACAGCATTGCAATAAAAGGGAACAAAACCTACAGGAAAACAGTTTGCAGTGAAAGCGACGAAGGTCAGAGACACCAACAAAAAGCAAATGTATCTAATGTGGAAATTTTACCAGATGATACCTAAAAATAATACTGTATATGCAACATTACAATTACAAACATATAAACATATTTGTGACTACTGAATATAATTATGAATTTCTTTAAACTATATAAGCAAGTACTTAAATTACTGTACATTTAATTATTGGGTTTTTTTAAATAAAAGCTGTTAATTATATAATGATATGTCCACTTAAGAAAAAAGAAAATTGACGCATTTTATTTCTATATAATACTAGCTAAGGTTCAAACAACATTCTGTCACTTTGGGTCACAGTAACTCAGTATGACTGTGTGACAAAACTGTATCATATGAAATCTGTACTCACTACTGTATTCATAGGTGTTAGTAGAAAATGCCGGATGAAGTGGAATATCTTCTTTCAGTGCCAGATTACTGAGTTCAGCATACTTCGCAGAGAGCCTGGTGATTTCCACACTGTATTTCTTCAAGGTGCCATCTTCAGCTATCACCTCAATTTCTACTCTGTTTAACCCATCATTCAGTTTAATGGTGCTAGAACCGTCACCAAAGTGCTGAAATTTACAAAAAGATAGGTTACATTTTACGTGTATACCAGATAAAAGGTCATTAAAATCGCTTGACAGTACTCACAATAGAGTATGAAGCCCCACAGTCACTGGTGAGCAGGTCCAGGGTCACTTTGTTGACACTGCTCTCTACAGTCACTTTGTAGTCTGTGACTTGTGGTTTGAAAGCTGGATGGAGCTTCCCACCACCGGAGACAGAGAGCTTCTCCAAATCACAGTTGTCCATGTTTCAAACCTCTTTCACGGACAGTTGAACCACAGAAGTGTGTTTTACTGTCCAAGTCCTAAACGCCCTTAAACTGTTGTCTGACATCCAAGCTCCCTCTTCTCCATTTACCGTACTGACGCCCAAAGTTACCATGGAAACGTTAACAGTTCTGCTTCCTCCTGATAGCTAATGCTAATGCTAAAGAAAGGAAAAGCATCGTCATATCGTTAAATATTAACGCTAATGTTATCGCAAAACAACTCAAACTTGTTGCTTTGTGTCACAGATTATGATTTAAGCCCAAATATGTGTCATAAAATTGTAAAAGTGTTATTATGAAAGAAAAATAGATGGTAAACAACCGAAGAAGTTAAACAATATGCCGAAAACTGTCCTCTGTTATCAAATTATATGAAGAGCGAAGTTTTAAGGAATAATGTTAAACACTACCAATTAGACAACTAGATACCTCGCTCTTCCAAACAGCAGACGGCAGGAAAGAACAGAAGAAGAAGAAGAAGAAGAAGAAGAAGAAGAAGAAGAAGAAGAAGAAGAAGAAGAAGAAGAAGAAGAAGAAGAAG
>JAQMCX010000003.1:20720539-20795551 GCA_029814765.1 Acanthurus leucopareius
CTCAGTTTCTTCTGTTAAAACCATGCTGGAGAAGTTGATGTCTATGCCAAGAAATGAGCTGATGCAAAAGGTTGGTTGAAGCCCTTTTATTTTATTTGATTTTTTTTTTTACAATAGTGGACATAGCGACTGGCCAAACACGGGAGATTTAAGAAGGGAAGCTTTCAGACGCATACATTAAATAATCTTTTTTTTTATTAACAGCTGGACCCACTGGATCAAGCCAAACTCGACCTGATGTCTGCCTACACACTTAATTCATTATTTTGGAGTAAGTTTTTCTGAATTCACTGTCTGTTTTGTGGTTTTGAGGAATTTAAATTTAAGAGAAGTGTTATTATACAATACTGACTTCTTAGTGATCAGTGAGTACTTTGGGACATGGTCTTGAGTTTACCAACCCTAACCTACCCCCCATGTCTGGGTTTTCCGTACAAGAGACACTTCATCCATGTGGCTTTTGTATGAGAGAATACTAAAATGCCAAATACAATGTATGTTTTTTGCTTTCAGTTTGTTTATGTTCTTGCAACACAATGTATTTCTAATAATGTAATGCCATACGAAGGATTTGTGAGGGACAGTTTACAAGATGTATGCCAATTTGGACTTCTACCACCTTAGTTTTCTATAATGTAGCCATTTCTAAAATCAGACAGAGAGGGAAGAGCTTGGCTGGGAATTCAGTAACTTTTTTTTTTAAAGCAAGGACTGTAAGAGAAAATGCCAGTCATTTTAAAAATTAACTTTAACATGGAGCTTTATTTTCATGTCATGCATCTCAAAGAGCCACCTACTGATTTTGCCGTAGCCCAGAATTTAAGTGTGTCTGTATTATTTTGGACATAATTTGGATATGGATTCTTATTTTTGTTCTTGTTTACAGTGTACTTGGTTACACAAGGAGTAAATCCCAGAGAACATGCAATCAAACAGGAACTGGTACGTGTTTTCTCTGCACTCCCTTTGAAATTTTCACTCTCTCTGTTCATGAGCATTGTATAATTCCTGTGTAATTCTTCTCTGTCCTTCAGGAGCGAATAAGAACTTACATGAACAAAGTGAAAGAGATCACAGACAAAAAGAAAGCTGCCCGTTTGGATAGGGGGGCTGCTTCACGCTTCGTCAGGAACGCTCTTTATGAACCAGATGAGAAAGATTCTAGAAAAAAAGCAGCATCCAAGAAAGCAGCCGACACAACCCCTGATGCTCCGCGGTCAAAGCATCCAAAACAGAGCTGAAGCAAATAAGGTCACACTGGATTTTGAACCACTTAAGGGACAACAAATGCTCACAAGGCAACAAAGCAATCTATTAGTATGTGTTCTGTGGGAATATACCGAAACAACACAAGTGATTCATCAGAACAGACACTGGTGTTTATCTGGGCTGCTTGCCAGTCAAATAACCAATCAGATTCTTGCTGACTGTTATTAAGCAGCAGTACTAGAAACACAGAATCGGTTGCCATCTACAACAGGCCATCCCTGGTCTGCTGAACATACTTCTGGAGATTAATGCTCACAACTGCATCAGAACTTAATTACTTAATTCTGTAATGTTTTTGTAACATTAGTTTGAGTTGTTGCAGGACTTCACATGGTTCCATAATCCTAAAAAAAAATATAATATTTAGAGAAATGATTAAAAAAATAAGTCATGCCAGGTATCGAAATGTCATATTAGATTATAAGGGTTATTCTTTAAGATACATGAGAAATGTTAGTTTCTCTCAATTTTGAAAGTGATTCTATGAATCATAAGTGTTTTTTGCAGCTTGCATGTGTTTACACATGTGCCATGTGTCAAACATTGTATGGGTGTAACAAGTGGTGATATATTGTTTTTGGGATTGAGTTTTACATAAAATTTTTACCAAACATGATGTTTGAGTCACTCTGTTTTTCCTGAAACAAACTGGTAATTGAACTCTTGTGCAACACGGTTTGATGTGAGGTTCCAACTCTCCTCATTTTACATGTCACAGTAGGAGAGGCACAGGTGCAAGCAATAAAATTAATGATGACTGAATTCTGTTTAGCTGATCAGTTTAAAGTTTATGGTATTGTGCATGCTGGTCCTGGCTCACAGTCACACTTCATGAGTTACAAAGCTTGGCTTGAACACTCCGGAGCCATCATTAACGTTATTAATAACACCTGTGAGTTTCCTGACAATTCATAATGTCTGCTGTGAAAGGGCCTTTTTTCCTCTGTCCCCCAACCGTTATGCTGCAATATCCCAAACCAGATGCATGTGCTAATAGTTATTACTCTGCAGTAGCTTGATTTGCCAACATTACCACCCATGTATTTGTGTGGGCACATGCATATAAACACTGTTTTCTCTCAGGATCCAGGCTTCTCTATGTGACAAGTTGAGCTGTTCACATTTTATTTACAGCTTCTCCAAAATATGAACTGTGACCAGAGTTTAAGTCTGCAGTGCTGTGAGGCGGTGTGTGTGTTCTGTGATCTGAATTTACCATGTCAGTGTGGTTAATATACAGCAGCATGCTGTTCCAGTACCATCTTTGCAACTGACCAATCATGCTTTTGCAGGTCAAGTAAAAATACTTGAAAATTATGTGTCTGGGAGAAGTTGGCTATTTTTAAAGTGTGGTTAAAGTTTTGAAAGGATGTATTTTGATCCAAACAATGATCTTTTCCTTTATTTAAGCAGGTTGTGTGTCACTTAAAACTAACTGGAGTAGAGAGGTAACCCTTTATGAACTTATTAAAATGTGTACTAAATACAAAACAAGCAAAACATTACTTAATTCATGGGAATAATTTTGGCCGTCCCTTGTGTGGGTCAATCCTGTGACCTTCTGATTACAAAATGGCCTCTTTAACCATCACAAACAATGATGCAGTGATGTGCATGGCTGCATATGTAAGCATCAACCGTAATGAGACTTCCTTTTATAAAAACCAACGTCACATTTGATAAAAACACTCATATTGCTTCCTCTCTGTAACTCCCTGCAGACAGCTGGATCTTAATCTTAATGTACCCGCAAGTCACTGCATCCCTCTAATCAAGCCCAGGAAACAGTGAGGCAGTGAGTTAGATTCTCAGGAATGTATCTTTTCATTCTTTCATCATCTTTTCTTTTCTCATCCTCCCTGCTGCAGCGTCCAAAAATGACATTTGTTTAGCCAAACCACCCTACATTTTCCACAAAGTTGTTTTTTCTAACTTTTTCAAAGACGTGTGTCAAACCTTTCCTGATGAACAGCCCCGTCTGCATATTGGAAAAATATGGATATTTCCACTTTTTTTTCTTCTTCTTCTTCTCCCCGCCTCTGTAATGTTCGCCTCTCTATGCCCTCTTCCCCACATGTGCTCGGTATAAAGAAGTTAGGTCACTGTGCGAGCAAATTTGAACAAACAAACTCTCATGTTGAAATTGTGTGGCCTAGCAAGCTCCCAACCCCGGCTTGTCCCGCAGCTGTTTATTTATGCTGTTTGTGAGCAGCTTGTGGTGAGGAAGTTTATATTACATGGAGTGAAAGGCATCAGACCAAATGACCTCCTGAGGCAAGACGAAGGTAGACGCAGCCTTCGTTTCAGACTTTTCTTTCCCCTGAAAGCATGAAGTTTGCTGCATGAATGTACCAACTGAGATCAACACATCTGGTTGAATCACATGGAGGTAAGTTGTCAGTAAGAAGACTGGATGCTGTAAACAGAATTTAGTTAACGTGAAGCAGCACTTTTAAGTACCATTAAAATGCTACAGTTTGAACACAGTGTCCAAAGAGCAGAAAACCTCAAAGAACTCCTACCTGTCACTTTATATCGGGAATTTCCTGCACTTTAAATGTGGGTTTTCCCATCAGAAGGGAAATCAATCAGTTTTTACAGGAGTAAACCAAAAATATGTTTCTCAGCTTGGCCTCATTTGGTAGTTTTCAGTCCATTTGTAGCTGAAACCAACCTGTTGATCTTTTGAGTCATTTCAAACAAATGATTAAGAACTAAATGTTTTTTAAGTTATGCTGGAGTTTCCGGTTTAGAAACGAGAAAAATCTGGAATTTTTGCTGCAGCAACAAAACACAGAAGTTAAACAAAGAAAAGAAAAGAAAAGAATCAATAAAATCTGAGGCTGACATCTGAAGTTTGTTTCTGACTTGGAAGCAGCAGTTGACAGAGTGATCGCACCACAGAGTCGATTCAGCAGCTAGAACAGAGCTTTCAGTCAGATCACATGATCTTTATCAGCAGATAGAGGTTCAGGTTTTTAAATTTCCATTTTTTAAAGCACTTTAAGGACTCCTTATCCATTTTGGCTTAAATGTTCAGCTTTTCATGCAGCATATTTTGGTCATTCCTGGTATTTAGAGCATAAACTGTGTTTGATAAATATAATTGTACATATAATTCACATTCACATATAATTCATATAATTGTACATCAGATTTAAAAGATACTTAACATCTGCAAAAGATTAATTCTACTAAGTTACTTTCCACCATCAGAAATAAGAAAATATTTAACATTTTTATGTTGCCAAACTTAAAAAGTCTGGTTGAAAATGGGTCACAGTTGGTGTTTTTGAACTGCTTTCTGTCATTTTTCACTCTCTGTCACACACTCAGTTCATCATGTCTTTTTTCATGATGGAGATAGAAAAATACTGCTTCTAATTTACGGCAGGTAATCCTCCGTCTGTGAAGTGTTTCATGATTTACAGATTTAAAGAGCACCAACGTAGCAGACTTTAAAACATCTGAATTCAACCTGAGCTGCGGGGAAAGATGGAGTATTATAAAAACCCACTGGAACAAGCTCTGCTTTGAATAAGTGGCTGAAACCGAGAGTGAAGGACGAACATTTCAGCTTTATTCTGTCTGACAAACCGGGAATTCCATGCAGTCATTTGTGCCACTCTCTATTCACCTTGGCCCCGCTGACAGAGCTGCTGATTAATCATGATAACAATGTTTTCCTTTTATTTAGCCCTCACCTCCCAGCGCCGGGGCAAATTACTTTTTGTAAGAGTCAGCAGGTGAGGCTGAAGCTCGGACCACCGGGGTGTCCAACAGAAACTGAGGACTGACTCTGTTTTTTTGCTTTATAACTCTTTAGATTTTTCTGTTTCATTTGTTCTCTTGAAGTGAGATGAGTAAAATACTGGAATTAAACCGAACAAGCTTCTTTTTAGATCAAGATCATGTGTTTTAAGCTTTTAAGAAACAAAATCTTGTGAATAAAGCAACTTTCAGTCTCACTGATTTGCTATTTTTTGCTTAATTTTGTCTTTTATCTGCCATTTAACTATCCTCACCATTGCACCAATAAAACTGTCTTTATTTCCTTCTCTCAAAGGCAGCATTACTTCTGTTTCAAGTTCATATTGGTCATTTTTCTCAATGATTTTGTGCAGAAACATACTGACAACATGAAGATGAATAGTAGGGTCAGTCTGACACACTAGCAACATCGCTTTGACCTTTTTCTCTTTTTATAATCCATCTATGTTGACTTTCTGCTGTGTGTTGCTTCACTTTAGTTCCAGTGATTCTCATTCACTTCTCTGGGATTTTTCAAAATCATCAACAATTATTTAAAAAAAAAGTTTGCAGAGGTACCTGGACAAAGAGAGACACATATCTAACACACTGTTCATAATGTCCTCATTTCTTTCCTGCTTTTAACTCTCTCTCTCTCTCTCTCTCTCTCTCTCTCTCTCCCCCTCTCTCTCTCCCATACTGTGCACCCCATTGAGCCTTGGAGGGATAAGAAAATGACTGCATGCCGAAAAAATGCGAGGGCCTTGAACCCTCCTCACTAAACACATCACATCATCATCACACTTTATTGAGTTTCCATCCTTTACATTACCTTCCTCCTGCCAGTGTGTTTAATCTACAGAGAAAAAAGCAAACTGTATGGAAATACTCCTTCCTGAATGAGTTGGGGTTGGCCTGCCATCTATCAGGCTTTAATGAACTATTAGGAATAAAAACACAAAATCATTTTGAGGAATCAAGCTGGGCGTGGGGGGGTGGGGGGGTGGGAGGGTGGTGGGGTCGTGGGTTCAAATCTGGGGAAAAGCTGAGGGGAAGCTTTGTGTGTTAAAGCTGTTCTTTCTTTCATGCTGTGGTTGTTTTTGAGGAGATTTAAGGTTTGAATGTGTGTCGGTAAGGAAATTGCATTCAATAGCGTTTTAATGGATAAATAGATTTTTTTGAAAATTAAACATTCATATTGAACAGAGATTATTTGTCTTCTTTCTACCATGTGCGGAGCAGCTTTATGATGATGTCACTCTGTGGCCATTTAAGGACCTCATCTATTACTGCGGCCTGGTGTTTACCTCTGCTTTGGACCCAACATGAAGAGGGGAACACAACAGGCCATATGGCTGCAATGTGAAAATCAGGGCTTTTCCTCTTCTGATGCATTAAGCCGCAGAATGACCGTTCAGCCATCAAAGAGAGAACGCAAAACCATCTCTGAATCTTTTACATACAAGCACACGAGCACGCACAAATACACACATGCATATATACACACACACACAGGGAGTCGGGCAGCTGCAAACACACTGTGAAAGCAGGAAAATGCTGATCGTTACACATGCGTATGGACATACAAAGACACACAGAGAAGATGGTTTACATGTGCATAGACGCACACTACAGAGCTGACTGGAGGTGTGTAATGGATTGGATCCCCTTCATATTTCCTGGGACGGCAATGTCTTCAAGGTCCTGCAGAGGCGGATGAGACCACAGCTGTTTGGACATAAATTTCCAGAGGAATGCCTTAAGTCCGAGCCCTCAGCCTAAAGAGCACAACTGTAAATTCCTCTCCAGATGACAAATGATCGCCCCAAGGACAGTTTTTGTGTGTGATCATGTGTGTTTGTGAGTACATGTGTGTGGAAGGTGGTTTCTCATGCAGGCGTGTTCAAGGTAATCGAATGCACCTTTCTGTTACTGTTGTGTATGCACACGTTTGCAGGAAGCTTTGCCTGTATGTGAGTTGCAGGTTGAAGAGAAGGATGAGGAGGCATGCAGGCAGGTGGTGGGGGGTGGGGTGACCTCTGTATCAGAAAGCCTGAACATCTGGGGAAGAAGATGAGGGCAGCTGGACATGTGCGGCATAAATAAAAAAGTCTGGATCTCGCTTTACTTTCTAAACTGTAGATAATGATGTTTTTTTTATGGAATGCAAGTGTGCAGATTTATAGAAATATTTTAGATAGAATCCGTTGCATGCAGCTTTTCAGTAATGTGATATTATTTCGCAAACAAGGCAAAGTCTCAGTCTTATGTTTCAGCGAATCATTTGTCTTCATTTGTAGGTGTTGCAAAGCTACATGGATATTTGTTAGAGATTTGACTCTGGCTTTGAAAGTCTGCACACACTCTGTTTGTGGGCAGAGATCAAATGATGGGACTGTTTTCTAATGTTGTGGACACTTTAAACACAGACAGACTTTGCAAAAAATATCAAATGTGAGCCTTTCATAAGTTCTGATGCAAGTGTGGTATCATTGCCATGTATATATGGTGTAAATGTAATCATTTTAAGCTCATTTGATATGAACTTTATGGACACACACAAACCAGACGAACCACCATCTTGATATCTGGATTATAATGGACCTAATGCATCCATGAATTCGTCCCCAAACAAGACTGAATCGCTAGAATGAGTTTCATGGAGTGTTTCATGGAAACAGTATCATAATGAACAGAGGGTTAGTGTTTGATCTGAATCCAACAGCATTCTCAATCGCCGGGGAAATATTCACTTGCTTGTCCAAATGGCAAATTGAATTCTGTGCTTGTTGCAGTTCACAGGACTCCTGAGCAAAACAACAACAAAACAAGCTCGAGCACAACATCACCTCAGCTTTTCCTCAAAAGAAAAACACCTGCTGGAAATGTGCAGCTGGAGTGCCTCCTCTAGCCCACATCTAGTTTCCTTCCTCCCTCGATAAAATAACGGGGTTTATAGCACATCAATAACCCCTCTCATCCCTCTTCACTGTTACACTCAGTGCCGAGGTTTACAGCTAGTGTGGGCCGGAAGGCTGCAGGCCTCGATGTGAGAGCCCGGGGCTAACGGTAGCCCTGGGTACTGTAAAGTGATGAAGGGCCTCTGCTTTTACGATGATGTGAATGATGTAGCCTGAGAGAGTAAAAGAGCTTGTGAGAGCAGCAGTGTGTCCATATACTTTACATGACTGGACTGGAGGGAAAGTGGATAGATTATATGCCCCGCTACTAAATATTTACATCCCCTTTAAGACTTTTTTGTAGATGCTGTTATCCCAGATGATGTACAGGAGGAACGATGTTTGTGAATTAGAGAGATGAAACGAGCCAATGATCAGGAATTCAACAAAACATCGGTGTTAATTTAGAGAAATCCACATGTATGAGACGAATAAGGAATCAAGCCTTTGAGCTTTAATGATTTTATCGCTTTAGCTGCAGGAAACAAGAGCTCAGTACAAAACAACTCGCAAAAAATCCAAATTGAAAACCAAGAACTGATGAGGACAAAGCTGCAAAAAGTCAAGAAGGACTGTTATCCATTAGCATGTATTGTCTGTTTGGCATAATCCACTATTTACACAGTAATGTTTGCTGCATCTGTGTCAGGAAATCATTCAGCCTTTCAACATAAAGAAAGTATAGATTTGTGATCCATTGTTCAAAGTTGACATCCTCAGTCAGTGAACAGGCTTGAGACTGACAGAGACTGACAGGCTGGTGAAGTCTGAAATTTTTAATGGACAATTTAAGGCACTGTACATATTTTTATTAGATTTGCTAAAATATCTAGAATGTCACTAACCTTTTTCTCTAAAAAATGCAACTTAAGAGCATGTATGATTGATCTGAGGCATTAAAAAAAAGCTGAACTGGAGTTAATAATGGATGAGAGAAGATAAGTAAGAGATATACAGTAATAAGACTGAGATCACCTGCTTCAAACTTACATTTTATTCCATTTCCTGTCTTTGAATATGTGTCTTCTTTAATGATCAGCAGAGATACATTAAAGTAAAACATAAAGGCACAGCAAGTCTCAACAGAACATTACATTATTCACTTCCTCTCTATATGTCTGTCTACCTGTGCAGCCTTTTTAGAACTGAAATAATGTACCGACCATGAAGGTATAATTCTGTTACAGGTAAAGCCATTTTTTACCTGGAAGGAACTTGCTTCTAAAAAAGGCTGGGATTCTCACACATGGCCGTTCATTCAGTCCTCAGTGTAACTGCAGGAGGCTTAAAGAATAATCAAAAATTCCCCCAAGCAGGCACAGGGGGGCAGTCCAACACAGCGGGACAGGCCTTTTCTCCGGTCAGTGTTTGAGTGGCAAGCTGAGGTTTGCATTTCCTCCTACCACAGAGCAGATTGGAGAAGATTAGCCCACGCTTGGCCGGTAATCACCCTTATCACACAAGAAAACGGCAACAGCACGGGGAGTTTAATGACAGAAGTAATTGTTGTGGAAGTCCCATGTTATGCTGCGGTGGCATGATGAATGACAACCGCAATGCACCGCGCTGTGAGGAGATTGTTGCTGCATGGTTGTTATTTAAACCCATTTGTTATGGTTGCAACTTTCCTCTGGGGTTGTTTAGCTGAAGGGAGAAGACTTGATTTCAGAGAGAAAAAGGAAGGAAAGTTCTTTTTTTCTTTTTTTTTTAATGGAAAAAAGGTTTCATTGATGAAAATTAAAGCGATACTGTGAGTGTGTGTGAAAGTAGACGGAGTGTGTCCTCGGTCTTTCCCTTTTCCCTCTGCCGTTCCGTCTGGATACAATGAAAGATACTTTTATTTAAACCATAAAAGAGACACCATCTCATAAGAATGCAGACACCTATATAATCATTGTGGGGCTCTAATCATCATATCCCTTCAAAGAACAGTACATGTATTTATAGTACATAGGATTATATCCTTTGAATTTACTTCGCTCCAAATTGCCTATTCATAACTGTAAATCAGCATGACAAGTGCCATCAAATTGTATGGAGCAGAAACTTGAATGACAGTTGATGTAAGAGTTTCAATAAAAGTTGTTGGTATTATTAACAGCATAAATCCCCTGACGAAAAAAAAAAAAAAGAAGAAGAAGAAGAAGAGAAAAAAAAAAGAGAATGTTCAACGTTCCGCTCGCTGCAGGCAGTACGGGCTAATCATGATCTAATACACAACCACTGCATGCTTGGATTAGCATCAATTGGCTGCTTTTTTTGTGCATGTGGCTGTGAGCATACCCATATAATTGTGCATATGTGTCTAAGTGCGTGGGTGTACTGCATGTGAATGAGTAAGCATGTGCATATGTAGCTATGTGTGTGTGTTTGTGTGCATGTGCGTGTGTGTGTGTGTAAGGACAAAGATTACAGTGCTTTTCAGTGAAGCCTTGGAATGTTTCATACCGAGACAGCTGCAGTCTAGACTGTCATTCTCACGTCACTCTATCGCTTCGGGCCTAAAAGACAAACGAGGAGGAGCAGCCAGATATGCAGCCTCATCTGATAAGAGAGGTGGTAAGAGGATCCACTGATGACTTCTCAAAACTAGCATGAAAAGGCAGCTCTGGTGTCTGATACAGCAAGCACTGTCAAAGGGTTCCTGGACAGGTGACGACTGAAGAGCATGAGCTGCCCAGCTTCTAGAGAATGAGTAATGCATGCATGTATGCGTTGGTTTCTCAGCAAGAAAGGTCAAAGGGATTTTTACATGCAAGTTAGCACTTTTTTAGGGCCATCTAGACATCTTGTAAACACGTGTGTCTTTTTAAATTTGCATCATAAAAACTGACCCCTCTTGTCAAGTGCAAGAAAAAAAAAATCTGCCAATTTTCTGTTAAACTGATTTACTCGATTCTTGCAGAGAAATCTGTGAGAAACTTTCCAAAGCAGCCCAAGTAGGAAATGCCAGTCCTAATGTCAGAGGCCTGCTCAGTCCTATTATGGCAAATCGGAGCAGAATGTGTCATTAGCTAATCGTCGGCCGGTTTCTCCTCCTTTCAAAACAGCAGACAGAGGGCAGCCTCTGTCCCCGGCGCTCGAGCCTTCAAAGGCCCCCATTATACTTCAATGGAGGGTAAACAGAGGCTCCCAAAAATGACGGTCTCTAAAGTTTAAAGCAACATCGTTTATCACCCCTGCCAGCCACTGCAGGTGTGACCCCATTCCCACAGCCTCATCGACAGGGTGAAGGTATGCCAGTGTGAGTGCGCGTACATGTGTGCTCATATGCACGACATTGAACCAGAACTCCTACAGCAGCTACAGAAACTCAAACTCTGTCCATTTTCTTTTGTTAAATAGAAGAACCCTGTAATCAAAATAATTTTTTTTCAGGTTTGCTTTTCAGCTATTTTTGATTTAAACTATTTACATTTTGTTGGACACATCAACACAAATGTTTGTCTGATGCAAATGTTAGCTAGGAGTTAGCTTTAAGCAAAAAACCCCAGCTTTGATTCAGGTTTTTAGATAATACATTGTTTTAACTGAAAATTGCAGCTTTGCTTATTGTTGAAAACATTTTTGCAACCTGCAACTTTAAAATGTTGCAGGTAGACCTCCATACATTGTTCATTAGTAATATCCCGCCACTACCCATTTCACCTCGCAGCCTATAATCTCACCATGGCATTAATTTCTCTTATTTTACGTTCACTGTAAGAAGTGAAGAAAGAGGATTCAGACTCGGTGATATTTCTTGGAAACAAGGTTTTATAAACGGTTCCTGTGACTGAAGATTACCAGACTTTCAGGTTGTCTAAAGATGCATCTGAGCCAAAATGAATTTGAATTTGTTGACTTCCAGTTGGATTATTTTTTTAATCCGACACGTTTCAGTGTGTGCATGCGTGTGTGACAGAGAAAGTGAAAGAGAAATATTTGTGTGGAACAATTTCATTGAAAGTCAACTAAGCGTGCACGGTCTCCTCTAAACATCAACAAAACCTTCACACAGTTGCACGCAGTTACACCTGGGAGCAGCTCTGCACAGTCTTGTACTTTCAGACGCTGAGCAGCTTTACAGGAGCAGCTGGTTTTGAGCCACCTGGCTTCCACAAACACTGGGTGAATCTGATCCGTGCATGACGACAATCATTCAGCCAAGAAGCCACTGAAAACTTGGCTGTTGCCGCGTAACTTAGAAAAGTTTAAACCAATGAGATATTTTTACAAGTAATTACCGACAAGTTCTTATCTTATAAATTGCTTTAAAAATAATTCCCTCGATGAAACGGCTGCAGCAGCTGTTAACGGCAGCGTCGCTCGTTCACCTTCCCTACCAGGCATTTTCCCAGATGGTTCAAAGGCTGAACTGCTGACCCACCAGTCACAGTGCTTCTTCTGTAACATCTAAAATGTGCCTCTGCTAATGTGTGTGTGTGTGTAAGCCAGCCGAGTACAGCTGTGCTCCCGCGTGTGTGTGTGTAAGTGACTGTGTCTCTATCTGTGTATGTGTGCTTTATCAAATGCATGTCCTCGGTTGAGTTTAATTAACAGAGGCCATGTGAACGGATCCCATCGGGGTCAAGGTGATCGAGGCAGCTGAGCAGGTGGAAAATCAATGACATTGGCTCACACAGAGCATATCGACCACTGGTCAAACACAGCCACTATTGATTGACATGGTTACTGCGGAAGTATGTTTGGCAGTGGGGCTCATGTGTTAAACACACACCAGGGACAGATATAGACAGAGAGGTGGGACTGAACTTAAAAAAAAAGACCCCTTTAAGACAGTACACCTTTGTGTACTTTAATTTCTATATTATGTTTTCAGAATTAAATTTGTTTTATAAGTTCTGGAGATCAAATATGATTTTTTTTGGCTGTTTCAAATAGCTGTTAGATAAAATCTGAAATATTTAGTTTCCCTCAAATAGATGTGTGATGTTACTGCTTGAGACACGCCTCATTACAGTCAGTGTGAAGGGCCGTATGTTTTCCCATTAAGTCACCTAACACTCACCGTGACCGCTGCTCTGATCCGGATTTCACAAACCTTCCACCAAGAAAGAAGAGGCCAGTGATGCAAAAACGGTGCCACTTTTCATCATTTCTCCTCACTCGTCAGATTAAATATGAGCTGCAGCAAAGACACCTGAACTCTCATTCATTCATCATGCAGGCCCTGGGCATCGGGAGAGGGAGAGAGACGCAGAAAATAAAGTGGGATGGGAGAGCTATGGAGGAGATTAAGGAAGAGAGAGGAAGGGAGAAAGACTAGGGAGTAGATTAAGTAGCCTTGAAAAGGCTGGCTTCCCCACACACATATAAACCCCTGTGAAAACACAAGCTAATTATTAAGAAAACAAAGGAGGAACTGCAGCGACGTGCCAATGCACACAGATCCCCGGCAGAGTAATTGTGCATGAGCTATTTGGGCTGAAAACAGCACGATTTGGTGCTCTTCCTCAGCACAGCCAAGCAGAATGAGCAACATCTGTTCCCTGCGATGGGGTTTGAAAACAAGCACAAGGAATGATCCTCGCTTTCTTCTGTTTTTTCTTTTTTTTACGGCCATTCAATGGAGTCTGACGAAAGACAATAGTTACTGTTTTTTTTTAGTCACTTCCCAAGAACAAAGAAGAGTCCAAGTTTTTTTTTTGTGTGTGTGTGTGTTATATCTTTTTTTCCTTTTGTTACGTCAGCATGCTAACGCTAAAGTATCAGAGGTCGTTAGTGAAAAAAAACAGTCGTTGTGCTATAAAGGGATCCTATCATCAACACGAGGGAACAAACTCATAAAAGCTCAGCTTCATAACAAACGCTATCACTCCCAATGAGGCTCAGGATTTGGAAAGGGTTAGCAGGGGAAGAAATAAAAACAAAAAAAATTCTGTTTTTGAATTCATCTCGAATGTTTCTGCGTTGCCTTCCTTCATGCATGATTAAGTACACAATCTGAGACTTTTTTGTGCGTCCCTTGTGCTTTTGTAATCTTTTCACAGTATCAAACTGAATCTCTGTCCTACACAGCTGAGCATATTACTTCCAATCTCACTCTGCATCATAAGCGGTGAGGGAAGTGTCGCTGGGAATTTGATAACACTCAGCAGTGCAGTGGATGTCTTGGTGGTGAGCCATGTTTTGAATTGGCTCTGAGGCTGCAGCATTAACCTTAGCAAGACGCCAAGACCGCCGTTCCATTTGATTTCTGACGGAGTCAAAACAACTGATGTCAGCTCATGAGAAATGGTGGCAAAAGATCTACTGTTTTTTTTTTGTTTTTTTAAAATTTTATTATGTGAGCGGCTCACTTGAGTTAGCATGCAGCGAGCTGAGCGTCGGAGAAAATTAGCTTCGGTGGAGTTTGTTAATTTTTTTTGTTTTCACTCGTTTTAACTGCACATCTCTTGTTTTTAATCCGTCATTGTCTATTTTCTCAGCGAGGCACTGTGAGGCCGACCTTTGCTGAAAGCACTTTGAAAGGAATTTTACGCAACCTGACTTTAGTTGACAGTGACTGATGATGACAGAAGGTTTTAATACTGTATTGAGGGGTCATTAGTTGGCAGCCGGAGGGAGGTTTCAAATGACAATTGTGGTAATGTGACTGTCTCCTTTTGTCTCTCCTAAACACACCAGTTAACTACTTACTGTGTGTCCTTGGGGAATGCCAGAATGTTCAGCTGTGTGTGTGTGTTTGTGTGTGTACTGTGACACCTGTGTGTGTGTGTGTGTGTGTGTGTGTGTGTGTTGGAAAGAGAGCCGCCTATCACGGCTGCTGCTGCTGCTGATGTGTGTTAAGTGCACCAGCGTGCTGCGTTCTCAGAGATCTGTAATATCCGGACACGCCACATTCCCCCAAAACATGCTCTGTTTGTTTAAGTCACATGCACGCGCGGACGCACCACACACTCTCACACAAATACACACATATACATATACACACACCTTTTTAAAACACGCACACATTCTGGCCTTGTATAACTCTGATTATATGAGCTATGGCAACAATTAGATATAATCGCCTAAGATAATAACAGCAATTTTTATACTTGCGGGAATGATTAAACACCAGCAAAATATGCAGTGAATTATGTTTTAAGAAGCATGTGGCGAATTGTTTGTGTGTTTTATTCGAGCATGTGTTTTCTTTATTGTCTCAAGTGTCAATCAAAAACACAAAGTCTGCCAGTAACTCTCAGCTTTATGGACAGATAAAAGTAGTTTTAGATAAACTTTTGCTAATTACGTGCACATCATCAAGCAACACAGTTACAAAATGTAATGACCGTCTCATTACATAAAATTTTACAGAGCAACTGTAGTGTTGTTTAAGTAGATTTTGTCCCAGATTTATTCCAGCACTTTTTATCAAACGGGCAAACAGATTTGCACTAGAAAGCAATTCTCATTAAGTCAGATAAAGTAAAAATTAAGTCACGTATCGCTTTATTTAAGATAAAGGGATGCAATCCTTCTCAACCAAGCTTTCTAGAAGAGACTCAATTAAATTATGGTGTATACAAAGAAACATGAAATGATTCTGTACATTCCTAAATGAAGTATTGGCCTACAGCACCTGCATCTCCATATAGGAGATTCTATATTATTTCAACCCAAAAAATTTAAAAAAAGCACAGTCAACAAAGAAATATGGTTTAAGACTTCCAAAGATTATTACTCATAGGCACATTTTTGGTTCGCTCACAGATGAAACTGGATTAAACAAAACTGGATCAAAAAATATCCAGTCTGACCAGATGGTTCATATTTTTATCTCCAGGTTACACGATGCTGCTTACAGGAGGTGGACGCTCTAAAAAAAGTGTGTTAATCTAACCCCAGCACGCTTGAAGACCAGCAGCAGGAGTGAAGGGTAATAATTTATGGATGAGGGTGTGAGACCACCCAAAGACTGGGGACCCCCTCACAGCTGCTCAACATGATCGCATGGGGGGAAAACTCACACACAGCTGTATACGTACAAGTGTGTATTTATTAAACATTTTATCAGCATACACATGTATTACACACATCAGTCTCTAACGCTGATCACAACAACACAGTTTACTTCCTTTAGGGTTAATTAGGTGATGTGACAAATATTTTACACACCGTGGCGACGCCCTCCATCTCTGAGCAGATGAATGGGAATACGAGGGGCGATTGATAAGTTCATGGTCTGAAGAAGACGGAGATGAACAATAAAGCTCTCGTCATAAAAATGAGTATTTCAACTCTTTGAGTAATTATGCAGAAAGTCTGACGTTAATAACTTTTCTGGTATTTTTGTTTCGGCTGATTAAAAATCGCTGGCCAGCAGTGGACAGTATCGACCTTCTCAATCACCCCTCATGTGTGAGGTACAGACCTGCTTTCATCAAGGACGTCTTCACTTGTCATAGCAGGAGAAGTACAGGTGTAATTCATTTGCATTAATAAGGGCCTCGTTCCATTTCAAATCAAGTCCAAGCAAAGCGTGCCAAAGAGCAGCATGGATTACATGGAACTAATTATTGTTATTATGTACTTTATTATGTACATGTCAAAATATTGTCCTATCGGGAATCATCAGGAATTTTATGAAGTAGGAATTTCTGTGTCAGAAAACAAAACATTGGGTCTTCACTGACCTGCTGAACAGAACTTTGGCAGCTTTGTAACAACAATAAAACATTACAGCTTTATTGAAGAATGTCTGTCTGAGCATTTAACATTCAGGTCAAGCAAACTGAGTCGGTGTTTTCAAGGTGTTTTGTTTGGTGTCAAGAGCACAAGAGCCACTTGTGCAAAAGAAAAGCATGTGATCTATTATGAGTACTTGAACAAGTATAATCTGGCTCACACCTACAGCCTGCTTACCACAGCAGAGACTCAGAAACAAGCAGATGTGCTTATGCTCACAGATTACAGAGGTACAACCTGCGGTACGTCTGTGATCACCGGACCTGCTTTGGAAAAAAAAAAGGCTCATCTCTGTATTGTGGAATCCAATCGTTCCTCCACTGATAGAATTCCCACCAAGTTCACCTGCTTCCATTCAAACGAACAGGGATCAAATCTGCAGGGAGAGGGACGGGGATTAACTTTTTCCTAAAGAAAAGACAGAGACTGGCAGCTTAGATGACTCTTTTTCTTGAAAACCAACTCGTTTTGGCTCGGGGCACCCTTCTCATCCTCTTATCCTCTTCTTGTCTATCGCTCCCATCTTCTGTCCCTCAGGACTGCACTGAGGGAGAGCGGTGGAAAAAAAAAGGGACATGTAATTGGAGTGATTTTGTGTCTGTGCAGGTGTGTGTGAGCGAGCGTACAGTATATTTCCTGTGTGTGTGATGGCTCTTTTACTTTCCTGCGCAGAAGTGTGAATGTATCTGCAGCTGCTATTATGTTCTCCTCATATACATGCATCTGTGTCTTTATTTATCCATGCATGCATACTTCTACTGTACTTGTGTGTCTGAACAACGATTGTGTTTCCAGGTTGAGGGTTTTCTTTGATCCTTTAAGAGCCTGGTGAGACGGGAGCTACTGTATCTGCCAGTATTGTATTCTGTATTTTGAAAGGTCACTGGGGAGGTGGAGGTGCAGGGAGGGGCAGGCCTGTTGTTCCCTCTGGGCCAGTCTTCACTCCATGCACCATGTCTACTCCTCTTTTACAAATCCACCAAGACCACGCTGCTCCTACGCCTGAGGTTGCACACCGGTGGGGCCGTGTCGGCGCTCTGTAGTGTTGTTGAAACTGGGTTACAAGGTGAAGGATCGGAGCAGTAGATGTGAGCGCTGTGGGGTTTGTTCAGCTTTCGAGCTCGCCTCTCTGCGGGTTTCGCTGTCTTTTCTATCATTTTACGACATCAGTGGCTTCTGTGTGATTGTTCTGTAATGGCAGAGTTAAATCTCTTTGTGCAGCTTTAAAAGAATTCTTCAACACTGAAAAAGACTAATCATGCATGTCAGTACTTTGATATTTCTCTCTTTTGCTTTTTCACTTTTTAACTATAAACTGGCAAATTTTTATAGTTTGCTATAATTGTTTCCATCTAAAATGTTTAATCCCAAGAAATTAGTAGCCAGGAGGAAGGATGGCCTCCTACCTTAAAGGAGGATTCTACAAAAAGGTTTGATTTAACCTTTTAGAATTGATTTCTATTTTTTAATGAACATCATAGCATTTAAAACACAGTACAGATGTCACATTTCTACAGTACATCTACATTCATATACAGTTATGAAGACAGTTTCAAGTCAGGCTGAAAAGACTTGACAAGAGGGAAAACTATAAAGAATAGAGGCCATCTCAGTGGAAAAACAGTAATAAAATACTTTAAAAGTAAAACTCCGTAGTAGCTGCTGTTTACTGCTCTCAGACCTGTGTTGTTTTAGTGCAGGACTGGCTCGGATCCAGCAGACCAGCTCAGGGTCCTTCCTCTTATTGAATTTCATCCAGAAGCGATATCATAACCACAAAAGACTGACTGCTACCTGGAGGGCTCCGATGAACTCATTCAGCCGTGATTCAGTGACTCACATATCTCTCCTTTCTCTCTCTGTTCGCTTTAACTTATAGTCTCTTTACACGTTTCTCTGCAGCCATCTGCATTACAGCCCCCTCACCGCCGCCTCCACACAGCTCTGCTCCTACTCATTCAATAAAGTTTAGTTTTAAGTTATTATTACAGTTTGTGACTCCATGAGCTCTTGCAGATCTTCAGGTTATCTTACATATAACTTTCTCTTTTTTTCTCGCATCATTATGAACTTTTTTTGTCATAAGAAACACACATAGCTCCCATCTGATACCAGTGTGTCTTTCCCCAAGTTTTGTCAGGACAATTCAAGTTTTTTGTGATGCATGATGTTGCTAATTTTCAGTTTTTTGTTTAACCAAAACAAAAACTCTACAAGTTAGAGTGATGTAAGCTTTGCACGTCAGACAAGTTTGTAGTAAAACTATGTAAAATCCTAAAAAACATAGCTCTCAAACCGGCGTAGTACAGACAGAGTGAGGCTTTGGTTTGATATTTTAGTTGAATCTTGAAGTTCTCAGCAGCTTCTGTTAATTGTTCATTCTTCTAATTTTCATCGCACACCCCCCTTAGAATAGGTATAAATATTTGATCAGTGTCCATTTATGACCACATCATTCTTTCCTCTCTTCACTCGGTGGCCTTTCTAGTTTTATTTTAGTTCAGTGAATTATATCAGCACAATTTTTATTTTTGTTCAAGTTTGTTTAAAACATTTTAGTGTAAAACTGTTGCTTTAAGCTCAGCGAACAATACCGTTGCTGTGTTGAATATTTATTTGCTTTTGCCAGTTGCGTGTATGTTTGACAATTTGTGGTTGTGTGTACGTGATTTAAGCTGTTTATATGTTTATATACATTTATAAATGTATGTTATGTGCATGCAAACTTGTATATTTTCCCAGAGATAAAAGTGATTAATCTCAACACAATTACAAAGTGTAAAGAAAAGTTTATCCTGACCCTCTTCTCTTTCACTCATCATATTCAGGAAGGAGTTTATTTTCTCTTCTCTGTGCTCCGATTAGCGCTGATTTATCCGAGCTGAAGGCAGATTGTTGGGGAGTGTAATGTTTCTGCCCCTCTGACCTCCCACTGACTTCCAGCAAACACTGGTGGATCAC
The DNA here is from genome assembly GCA_029814765.1 of Acanthurus leucopareius. NCBI lineage: Eukaryota > Metazoa > Chordata > Actinopteri > Acanthuriformes > Acanthuridae > Acanthurus > Acanthurus leucopareius. Next base: position 20,740,156 of record JAQMCX010000003.1, read on the forward strand.
GTCCTCTGATGGTCCGAGTGGCAGCTGGAAAATGTTGAAACTAACATGAAAACATGGCTGACCAGCGCCATGTGCTTGTTTATGAAAATGGGTTTGTAAGTATGCCTTGAAATATGAGCGTTTGTGCGGGAATGTGCGGATTCATATTTGTGTGTGCAGAGGATGTAAGTTTAGCGGCCGTCACATTGTGATGGTTCTGTCACAACTTTATAAAACTCTCTGCTCTTCAAAGCTCGTGAACAACATGTTTTACATTTCACTATTTACTTTTAATTTTTTAGCCTTTGATCCCTGAAACTTTTTCTTTCTTTTTGCTTGTGCAGCAGCATCCAGTATCAGTTACAATACAAAGAAGAGAGAGATGGAGTTAAAGGTGCCTTAAAAGTTTGTGTTTCAAAATTAAAAATCATAAAAAGTTTCACTAATGTTTTCCCATATCATATTTTTATGTTGTTTATATTTATACAAGTTTAAACATAAAATTTATGAAATGTGTATTGTACACAGATTGCATGATAGCTACTATTCTTAAGAAAATAAAGAAACAATTCCTTTACAAATATTATGAAGCAAATAAAAAAATGAATTAATTGATATGCATCAATTATAATTTCTGGCACAAAACAGCTGATATTTGAATCATAATCCAGGAGATTTCTAATATCAAATCACATTGTCAAACCTTATCAACACTCTTTCATACTTAGATATTATAAAAAAAACAATAGTTTAATGATGCATTTATGAAAGAAAGCATCTGAGTGTGTGTGTGTGTGTGTGTGTGTGTGTGTGTGTGTGTGTGTTTGATGACATTCTAGCAAAGTTTGAAAGTCTTCACCTGAATTCACCACATCTGACTGAAATCTGTCTTCTTCTCTCTCCTGCCTCCTCACAGGAAGCTGTCATCTTCCTCTTTGATGATGACTAATTATGGACTCTAACCCTCTCAAGACCTTTGGCTTCAGCCTCCATAAGGTCTCCTCCTCCATGTTACACTCGTTTCTGCTGTGTGAGCAAACTAAACATGCTGTTTGCCTCTTCTTATTTATGCTCATATAGTTGTTGGTTAAAAAACTAAAAGTGAATACAGAAGACGGAACATTTGAATTTTATCTATTTTTGTTTTTAAATTATCTATTTTTTAAAATATTTTTTAATAGCTGAAACCATTTTTGTAATGTTCATTGCAGTTTTTAAACCATAAAAGACGATTTCTATTTTTTCAGATTTAACAATATGCATTAATATTCATACTTTCCCTGTGCAGCCCTGTAGCTCTCCTACTAACTTGCTTTTACACCTGTGTATTAAAGTCAGACTGCTTGTGCAGCACTCAGGACATGGAACGATCTTATTCCTTCCAGCATTAAGAGTTTAATGTTCCTGCTGAATGAATGTGTTCACACAGTGAGAACCTTGTTGGGAAGTTGGAGAAAAGCAAAGTTTTAAGAAGTTTTATGCCATTTTTACCGACTGTTTGTCTGGGATAAATTCTAATCAGGCAGTGTTTGATGGTGTGCATGCATTATTATGCATGTGTGTGTGTATGAGTTCTGTCGTTAAATATTCATCAGAGAGTGTCATTGTTTTTGGATGACTACATATGGGGTAATTAGAGGAATAGTTTATATCTACATAAACAACTGCCTTCTGGTGCAGAGGGACTCAGCTTTAATGTCAAACAGACAGGGACGGAGGCATTGTGTGTGTGTGTGTGAGTGTGTATCTTTGTTTGTGCATGCACATGTGTGTGTGTGTGTGTGTGTGTGTGTGTGCCCATGTCCGTCTTCTGCATGCTTGTCAGTTAGTGTCAGATGAATGTGTGTGTTGTTTCATGCACATGCATGTGTTTGTAATGTGAAACAGGAACAGGCAATGTCAGTGTAAGCATTTGCATGTGTGTATGTGTGTCTCTTGGTGTGTGTGTGTGTGCGGTGTGGGATGGGGCGGTGGAGGGGGGCATGTTTAATGTGAAACAGACAGTGGCATTGCCGCAGAGGTACAGAGGGAAAGCCGTGACCATCCAAACTGCCCCCCGGAGATCCAGAGTCCATCCCCAGCTATAGCACTGCACTGTGTGTGTCTGTGTGTGTATGTGTGTGTGTGTGGGTGTGTGTGTGCGTGTTTCAGTGCAGCTGCAGGGCGTTTAAAAAGGTCAGCTGATACATTAGTGTTACTGTGAAAGCATTTAGATTCTCAACACTGAAGAACACACAGAATAATTGGGTTTCTTTCAGATGATCACGAGCTCATCTGCATCATGATCACTTTCTTCTCAAGCAAATGAATTTTGTCCTGAATGTAAAAACATAACCAACAATCCAGCAACATGAACATGTGATTATTAGAGAATGTATTTGTGTTACCTCATGTAAATTACGCAAATAGCACTAGAGATGCTATTTTGACTGTAGTTTTGCAGAGCAGTTACAGGTGCACGTCACCATTTGTGGATGCTTTGTGAATAATATTGTTTCTTTTTATTTCATTGTGCAGATTTAAGTCCTTCTGTAAATTCACCCCTCATCCTCAGTACTTAATAATGTTGTCATTGAACATAATCTGGGTTTGGCCGTGTTGCCAAAAAGCCGTCAGTGTGACTGGTGTGAAGTTAAAGAGGACGTTCTCTGATTCTGAGGACTAAAAACTGATGTGTACTTTGTATTTTGGGATGTTTTAAGTTTTTATCTGATCTGTTTTCTTAGTTTTCTTAGTGTTGTAGCTGGATGATTTGCTTCATTTTGTTTTTTCATGGGACAGAAAATACAAAACCCCAAATGCAAATACAGGAACACAAGTTTACTCATCAATTGCATCACTTATGGTGTTTTAGTTTGTTATTTTTACTGAATTTCTACTCTCCCTTCTCAGGTTACCATGAGCAGTATTATTGTGCTGGCTTGCTTCACATGTGTCCTGTCTTTCTGTCTTCACCCCCCCACCTCCACACCCCCCCATACACACACACACTCCTCCACCCAGCCTGCGGCACAGTTGATGTGGCTGGTGAAGTGATGTTTGTGTCTGTGGTGGTGAAGGTCAGCCCTCCATGGTGTGTGTTGTCATACAGTTGGTCTACCACAGAATTAGGTGTTTCAGGGACAAAAACAGTGACTTACAGCTTTGTCTGTATGTGTGTGTGTGTGTGTGTGTGTGTGTGGGTGAGTGTGTGTGTTATTTACTGCCACACATGGATGTGCTTAGTTACATGCACATTTATACACTTGCGGTGTATTTGTAAATGTTTTAAGTCCATGAGAGGAAGTTTTTGTTTCACACACATGGTCCATATTGTGTTTGCATGTTTCAGCTGGTATGCAAAACCTGTTTGTGTCGTGTTGCATTCAAAGACTCACTGGCCTCTTTAGTCATTTCTTTAAGGATTTAGAGCCCACGAGTGTGCACTGATGTTGTGTGAGTGTGTGTAACAGTGAACAGCACACGTTGGTGTGTCTCATGAATGCATTGACATTTACCTTTGCCATCACATCATGAAAAACCTCCCAAGGACTTTTCATCACTTCCCACTACCCTCTGAGCTCAAAACTGGCTTCCTCTTCTTGGGGAAAATCCCCCCCGCAGCAGGAATTGTCTATGCAACTCACCGACAATTCATGGCTTTCCAAAAATTTATACACAATAGGCAAAGGGAGGGTGTGCCTTTGCATCATCAATCTTTGGTGCCTGCTTTGTTTATGGGCGGCAACTTGACCACAACAAATTGAATTAAAACCGGGAAAGTGAGCGAAGGAGAGAGGAGGGGAGATCTGTTTCAGCTCGGGCGATAAATCAGAACAAAAGTGGAGTTTCCATTTCGTCGTAAAAGCTGACAGCGCTGTGGTCTTGGGGTGGATGCATGCAGTTCATCTATTTTATAATGTTATAGCATTCTCTTTCTTAGTCTTTTACACCTCCGCCCTCCAGCACACTTTATGCTCTTTATGCGCTCTCCATTACTTTATTTGCTACCTGCCTTCTGCTCCACTTTCCAATTACGTTTGGTCCGTCCTTCTGACTTTCTTTTACTGTACTTTCAAACTTCAGTCTGCAGAAATGACTGAGCTTTGTGTTTTTTGTGCAGTGACGAACACATTAATGGAAAACCAGTACTTATATTCCTGATTGGATTTGTGAAAACATCCCATATCATCACATTTCTTCTAACTCATTACAAATTGAAGCTTGGTTGGGAGCCCGTTTCTGTCAGTTTTTTATAATAATGAGTTATTTATCTGTTGTTATATTGATAAAGAGCAGAGTTTGTCTTCTATTTTTAAAGCTTCCCATCCTGTCGCTCACCCTCTGTCTCATCCCAGAGGACAGCAGCAGGTGAGCAGAAGCTTCCTCTCTAAAGAGCCCCGGGCAGACCTGCCTCGCCCAGAGTGAGACCAGAGCGAGCCCACGGCCAGATGCACACAGAGGGGAAACATGGGGGGGAGGGATGATCCTCAGCCTGGAAATGTGAAGTAAGACAGAGAAAACTAATCTGAGTAAAAAAGGAGAGCAGCTCTGCACCTGTGATCTTTAAGACCAGAGAGCGCATTAGATTTCTTTTTAAGTTTTGGGGAAAGAACATCTCAGTGACACTTCACATCATTAGAGAGATTTATCCGAGAAGAGAAGAATCAATTAAATGAAAGAGGAGGAACTCTTGATGTCACCTTTTGTAACAAGTGAAGACTTGAACCACTGGAGAAGGACTGAAAGGCCACAAAGTGTTTGTTGCTTTGCTTGATGATCACAAGCAACAATCAGACTTACAGGAAGTTAGCAGATCCCAGAAATAGGCAGGAACTTGATCATTCAAGGCCTTAAAAAGGCAGTACAGTTTCAAAATCTGCTTTTACACTCAGTGGTAACCATGGAGGGACAACAGGAAGGATAAGATTGGGTCTTTTATCATAGAATGCGTCAAAACCCTTGAAGAAGTAACCAGAAAACAGAGCAGTTACTGCTGGTCGAAATACAAGGATCATCTGTCTGAAATACCATTTACCTGAACACAACAAACATGTATAGTTATAAAATAAAACTTATAAATGCATAATTTTCCATCATTATGCTCAGACTCTGGACTTTTGATTAAAACAATGTTAGTTCTGGAAAAGAAGCTACATTCAGTGCTTTTCTGCTCTGTTTAAAAACATCAGCAAGACACATAAATGAGGGAGTGAAAGCTTCAGGCGAATGTTGCGTGAGCTTCAATCCGGCTGAAGGAAAAAAAAATCTCTAATGTAAACAAATTATTTACAGTTTTTCAAATTTAAGGTAATGAACAGCCATCAGCACATTAAAGTAAGGCACTGAGAGTCCATCACTGACTTTCACATGTAAACACAAAGGGAAAAAAAGCCTGCGTCAATGCTTATAGTGTCCCCTTGCACACACACACACACACACACACACACACACACACACATAGACACACACATAACATACAACATGATACATGATAACTCTGGTGACAGTGAGGGTCCAAGCAGGGAGTTTTCATGCCAGAGGAAACATTAGCCCTCACCAGCTGGCCACCCTGCCACCAATCAGGTCATCTGCCTCTTCACACACATGCACACACACACACACACACACACACACTTACATGAAAATCGATGGACTGCAGATACACACACATACAGGCACAGTGACTCACACCCTCAGGCACACACATGCATGAACTTACAGAAAGCAGGCACACACCCACAACCTGTACATCACCGACAATCCACAGTCAACATGTAGAGGAATGCAGTGAATCCACCCACACACACACACACACACACACACACACTTTACTACACCTGCACAGACGTACATGCACTCAAATTAGAGTAATATTCCTTTTGAGCTGCAGCGGTTAAATGAGTGTGTTACTCCATTGCTCTCTTTCTGGGAGTCTAAAGGCCACCAGGGACCTCAGTGTGGCTAAATGGTTGCTAACAACTACCACAGTGTCAGCATGCATACCTTAGGGATCTCATTATTTATAATAACACTGCATTGTAAATATATGAGGAGGTATAAATAGAGACTGCTTGTTTAGTTTCTTCATAGCGGCACAGAAACTTCAGTTCAACAAAACAAGCAGCTCTGTAGTTTTCAATGCAGCAGCGTTTTAACATTTTTCAGCACTCCCACCGTTAATAAGACTTACCTCAAATCATATTACACTAATGTTAAAAAAATATTATTAAGCTTTAAATAGTTATTGAAGATGTGTTTCTTTAATTTAAAGGGCAATTTCGTGTTTTTGGGGTGTATACTTCTTTTTCTGGATGGTGGGCAAAGCAGTAAATTTGGTATCAAAATTATTAAAGAAGAAATGTGTAACGAAGTCAGAATTTATGTTAAAAAGTAAGAAGTAACAGTTCTGATTTTATGTTAGAGATGTCTGTGTTCTGTGTTGCAGAAATATCTGCTGAATTTAGCTCGCTAACCACCTCGCCCGAGCCTGTCTCGATGTTTATTGCCTTGTCAACTCACCAAAACCATCTTGGTTTGTATTTCCACAATCCAACAATCACCAGCGATATTTTTGTCAAAATAAACCCTTATTCACTGAGTCAGATGTACAAATCCAGGCTGGTTATGCCTGATCGGTCTCTCGCTCCTCCCTCTCCTGTCCCTGCTTGTGGTGTCTTCATAGTCTCCAGGGTCAGAGTCCTGGTTGGAGCCGCTGTCACTTCAGCACCATAATCCCTGTTGTCAAAGTGGCTTCAGTCAGTCATGGCAGAAATGTTCGGTCTCTAGTTACGTTTGCTGGGAGGTTTCAGAGCTGCCCAACTGTGTAAAGACCGACACTAATCTGGTGCTTCGGGCTCCAAGAGCGATCGGTTCATTGTAAGCTAACAAGCTAACAAGCTAACAGCCAAAGAATAAACTGAGCGGTGGTTAATTGTAATTCTGGTAATATGCTGCCCCTTTTTTTTACACATTACTCCCTTAATGGTAAATGTCAGGTTTTGGTCTCTAAATCAGAGAAGATCACTCAGCCTCAACATTCAAATGCATTAAACTGCATGAGACTAAACACTGGGAATAAAGAGGGAACACATAATTCATGACATGACTTCATCCAAAAGCAGCGTCTCTTTTTTTTTCTGCCTGTTTCTGTCTCTTCAGTGTTGTACTTAAGATTTAGAATTACTTAAAATGCCACATGCAATAAAACACAGGAATCCGTCTCGATGACACAACACAGTGACACACATGGCACAGCCTCACATGCTGTAAGAAGTTTCGCATCGGTTAAATGCGCCGTAAATTTTACAGACCGCTTTTCTCTTCATCCCGAAATACTGTTTTGACTGTGCAAAACAATGGGTGAAATTCAAGCACCGCAAAAGTCACATAAACCCAAAGAGCTGGTTTCTCGGCATTGCTTTTCTCTCTGTTTCGGTTCCAAGCCTGACCAGAGCTCTGGCTCTGATTTCAATCTCTGGATACTTTTGCAGCGGCCGAGGCTTTCAGTTTCAGTGGGGGGAAAGAACAAAAAAAATATTAAAAAAAATAAATTCTGCACAAAAAAAACCCACTGCAACACGTAATCAGATATGCCATATGACATTTTCTTCCTCCCCCCGAACTCAAAGGGCACTCACTCTCTCTCACACACACACACACACACACACACACAGACAAAAAAGCACTCATGTGCTCATGTACAGATGCAGACAAAGTATGCTCCAGTGGTCTCACACAAAGTGCACAATAACACACAACCGCATACACTGTCTGCCTTGCCTACCGAGAAAAGTCAGAGTCTTTTTCTGCAGACAATCCTTCACTGTTTCCTCCAGTCTCCTAATTGGCTTTACCCGGACCCAGCCCACAGACCTGAGTCAGAAACAATTAAAAACTCCATTTATATTGCAGCGAGCACATGGGCTCCCACGGCGTGTGACTACACACATCAGCCCTCATCATCTGTGTGTGATTTTAAACTTCAGGCCGTTTTTTTTTTCTTCCCATATTTATTTGAACGTGGCCGCACTTGAAAGCTCTGTGGGCTGAACGGCGAAAAATTGCTTTTTGATCACATAAAATAATCCGCAGCTCGTCCTGCGTCGCCTTTAAATAAATATCTGATTCAGGGAATATTAGCTCTCAGAGCAGCCTGTTTATTGTTTGAGTTTTCTGAGGCTTAAATTGACTTAGAAAATGCCTTTCATTTTACATTCGCCATCAGTAATTCAAAAGCCTGGGATTTCAAAAGGAGGCCTGACAGATGTAATAACCTCATTTGACAAATAAACAATCTGAGCCAGTCTCCAACTCAATCCCACTGAACTGGCTCAACCCTGCAGCTTTCTGCACAGGTAACAGCCGTTTAAAGAACATATTACAACTGTTTAAATGACCAAATACCAGGAAAAGAAGAAGAAAAAATGAACTTGAAAATTTCAGTTTTCCCCGTGGGATCAAATCCAGCATATGGACGCAGATTTTTATCAGTCTGTTTGGTTTTAATTTATAATGTGGGCAGACGTGAACAGATTTAATGACAGGAGTGGATCTAAAATAAGCTGTGGCATCATTTGAGTTAAAGATTTAAGTTGTCATCCATCCTGCAGCAGCACTCAGAGTCTCTGGTGAACAATCTGCTTTCCAAAGTTCTCACTCTGTAAAATGCAACTTGATGCACAGTTGGATTGAGGTTCTCATCACGCTGCGTTTCTAAATCATCCTCACCATCACTGTTGTAGAGGAGGAGCATTAACTTTGACAACAACATCACTCCTTTTACTGCATTTTTAGGACTGTTTTTCCTCAGACTGCTGAGCGGGTTCCCCTTAGATGTTACGTAGTTATTTCTGCACGAGGCATGCATTTTTTCCTCAAGTCTCTCTTGCAAAAAACTTCTTAATCTCAATGAGACTATCTGAATAAAAAATACACTGCTAGCCAACTAAAAAAAAACAGTCATGTGATTATTTGTTTCATCAGCAGGCTTAGAAACAAATTACAACATATAGAGAGAATTAAGAAATGAACATTGACAGAGATGAGATAAAGTTAGCATGTCTGTGTGTGTGTGTGTGTGTGTGTGTGTGTCTGTGTGTGTCCATAATATATGAGGTGTTTGTGGAGATGAGCCTTGCGTGCCAGGAGCCACAGCAGGTGCAGCACATCTCTGGAGTGCCGTGTCCTAGTATGTGATGGGTGGGTGCGTATCCTTCCTTCTCATCATCTCAGCTTTCTTCACCTCATCTCTCCTCGTAGATATAAATAAAAAGAGACAGCCCACCACCGAGCAGCAGGGGTCTTCTGGAGCAAAGGAGACACATTTCGGGCGACAGTGAGGGGGCTCACGGGGGTTTGGTCTGAGATTCTCTGTCATTTTTAAGGTTACTTGAACACAACAAGTGCAAGTCATTCTGATTAGACATTTAAAACTGTTATATGTTGCTAGGCATAAACATTTTTTATACTTTTCTAATGCTATATTACAAGATTTAAGTAATAAAGAACTGAATTGTTCTCATGTGTGTCCTCATGTCAAGACACAAACAGGTTGATTGTTGGTGAATTGTCCAGAAAACGGGACACAAATTCAGTCATCAGAGTCAATCCTTTTCCATTTCATATCTTTTTAACATCACAGTACTTTCTTCCTTAATTCATTAAGGAGTTTTAAAAGACAACCACAACTTTTCTTTTTCACTAAGGATTGTAGACTTGTCCTGAAATGCGAATTTTAAAATAACATGTTAATAATAATAAAAAAGTGTGCATTTAACACATTTAGAAATGTGATGATAATAAGATGTTTTCTGGTAAAGTTACGGTTGATGAATCGTGGCTCCAGAAGCAGAAACAACACTCTCGGCATTAGCAGGGAGTTTAAAAAAAAAAGCTCTTTACTGATTTACAGGTCAAAAACCTGGAAAACAGAAGCAGCTGGCAGGAAGAACTTTGGCAACAGGTGAATCAAAACAGTTTTGATGCAGACAGGAAGAGCTGAACATGACTCACGGTTGTGCTTTTAGCTGCCCTCTATAAATACAAGGACTGATTGCTGATTAGAAGCAGCTGGGGAGGCAGGTGACTCGGTCAGGTGTTTAATGGAGGAGATAATTCATGACATTACTCGGTCTCAGGCCTTTTCCATACTTGTTTGCTTTGCTGTAACATTTTTGAACTGCTGGTGTCTTTTTCTTGCTTTTTTTAGCTCTGTTGTTCCTCAGGGTTGTTTAATCTGATTAGTCTCCATATTGATGCCTGATGTCGTCGCTAGAAAACTTACAAGAACTAAGAAAATGTCCTTAAATATCTTGTACTGCAGAAACCAATTTCAATAAACTGCACTGAGTAATCGCTTTTGTGTCCTGAGAATTGATTCCTTTAAGGAAAAGAAGACATATTTTACTCTACTCCACCCAACCCCGCCCCGGCATCTCCTTCTCGCCTGTGGGAGTCTAGTTATGGACTGTTGGAGACTGGCAAAATCCCCTTCCTTCAGACCTCCATCACACACATCTCCTTCCATCTCCACTCCTCTTCCACCCCCCCTCACCTTCTCTTACCTCCTCCATCTCTCCTGGTAATGGATTACATGTCTCCACTCAGCCTTTCCTGTCCTCGGTGAATCATGGGGCCGAAGCCAAGGTTGGACCTCTGGGGTGGGTGGGAACTCAAGCAAACCGAGGGGAAACTCCAGATATTGGGTTACTGTGTTCTTAGCTCCACGTATGATGTAGTGAGTGCGAGTGTGGGTGCGTAGTGGCGCCTTTCAGCGTCCTCCACACTCATCGCAGAGTGAGGTCGGTGTGGAAATGTGGGATGAATCTGTGGCGAGAGGGTGATGCTGGAAGGACTCGAGACGGAGACACCAGCGCTGATGCTGTACATCTCATAAAATATGACATGCTCATAAAACACCTTTGTGTACATAACCTCTGTACTGAATGATACTTTATTTTGCACCGTGCAGGTATCACTTTAACTAAGGCTTAAAGGTCCATCATCGTCTATTACCTGATTTGTCATTCTCCTTTAGTAAGAAAGTGTGCTGAAACTGTGAATGCAACATGCTCTCCAATAAAAGCATATAACTGTTTTAACTGTATGGACATATTCAACTATTCTGTGAGTGAAGCATCATGGGGAAAAATGAATACTGAAGCAGCATCTGTGCTATGAAATGATGATCTGATGTGACTGTTGGAGTTATTTTGCATAACTGGCCGTTTCTCATGTCAGATGCTAATTATTTGTTTTTACGTCTTCGTTCTTCTTCTGCAGCGGCTGTCTGGTCGTCTGAGACAGAACGACTTCTGTTGGCTTTGCCTCGTCTTTGGCCGAGGCTGCTGCACACGTCGAACCCGAGGTTTGATTCAGCGGTAAATTTGTTGGGCGGTGGTAAAATACTACTACGGTGAAGTGAGGACAGCGCTGAAAGCTAGCATAGCTGTAGTTCATCGACTAATGTCTCAACTCCCCTTTTTTCATTCCTGTAAATCAGGCCGGTCGGGGCTTAAGCGCCTGACACAGCCAAGGGAGGAAGGGACACACCAGTCAGACGCTGCTGAGGAGGTGGAGGAGGAGGAGGAGGAGGAGGAAGAGGGGGAGACTTGAGAAGACAGATAGAGTTTTTCCATTGCACAAAATAACCACGCTGAGCCTGCTGTGGGAGAATGCTGCAATATGAAAAATCTATATTTCCATTGGACTAATAAACTATCTTTGCTTGAATGTCATCAGCAGAATGACAACATCTCACGGCCCATGAGAAACAGGCAATAGTGCAGCTGATTCAATATTTTTAAAGAAAACTGACTAATGATGATCTTTGAAATTCAAGTTTATATTACAAAGTAAAGGATTAAGTTTGTACTAGTTTGAAAGCCAAGCTGGATTTATTTCCGTCACATTTTTAATTGCTTAAAATCAATATTTGTCTCTTTTTGCTTCATGTCAGATAAAGAATGATGATGTTTTTGTGGGACATATTATGTATCAACGCCCCCCCTGGCACGATACAGTAAAAATAAAAAAAAAAGCTAACTGTGTAAAGTAAAGATGAATGAGTTCATGTGGCACGGCGTGCGGAGAGACTGTCACATGTCCAAACGATGACATGTTTGATCATAACAGCTGCCAGGGCGTCTGAGCGAAGCACTGCTGCTACATGAGCCCTCACAGGAAGGGCCTTTGTGCCGCGCTAACACACCACACAGCAACACTGGGTGAAATATAAAAATAGATATTGAAAGGAGAAAATTGGAAGCAGATTCATGTGCAGCAAAGTTTGATTAACATGACAGCAGACAGCACACACAGTATCTACTAAATGCAGAGCGTCATCACAGTCTTCTTATAGCTGCCTGTGTGTGACTGAATTAGAGACTTTAAAAAGCCAAAAAACACATGCAGCTGTTGTGCAAAGTCTTCCATTTTTCATCTGCTTTAACATTTCTTCCAAGCCTGAAGGAGATCTTTTTTTTGGTCGTTTGAGTTTTTGAAATTTTATTTCCATTTGCATTGTCTGCTTTGTTTTGTACTGCTGTTATTGACTGCTGACTGCTGATTCCTCGTAACTGGCTGGCAGAGGCCATTAGTGGTTACACTTGTGGTGGAGGATTTATTTTGTGCCATTTCCACTTTGAAAGTGACATTTTACATGTCACCATTTTATCCCACTAAACTCACGCCGGACACACAGTCGGCTCTGCACTGTGCCTGTTCACCACCCACACACACCGGGTGGAGATCTGCACTTAACTGAATGCACTCTTCTAGGATTACAGTTGTAAGCAAAAGCTGTCCTACACAATTGTAAATACAGACACGCAAAGTGCCAAAGAGTGAATGTTGTGCAGGATGCTGTTGTGAAAATAATATAGCACTGAGTTTTTACTCTTTTTGACCCACTTTCATGATGAAGGAGGGTAAAAAAGAGAAAGACGGAGTGAATTTAAGAAAATGTGCACTTTTTATTTTCCAACACAGTCCTCTTTTACACTGACACACGTATGCAGATCCCCTCCTTGTAGATTTTGATTTGTATTTACCGTTTTCTCAGACGGTGCTGACTGGCAAATTTTTAATTACATAGCAAACAGAAATACCACAAAAGTTATTAAGTTCATACTTCCTGCATACTTACTGACAGACTTAGACTACACGTGCATGTAATAAGAAGTCTGTAACTCATCCCCTTCCACCTTAGGCCAAAAACGTATCAATCACTGTACAACTGCAAAATATTAATTAAACTTTAATATGAAAACCTCTGGATATTTATATATGGACATAAAGTCAGCCGGTAAATATGATTAAAAGCAGTTTTATTACTGTCTTCCTCAGTCAGACATCGACTCACTCCCTAACGTTGTGTCTGTGACTGTTGAAAGGAGGTCTGGGTTGAAGCTCAGGCTTTTTGGCAGGTCGTCAGTTCACATTCATAAACAGCAGAGGAGTCTCCCTCTGTCAGATTACTATATATCTTAAGGTAAAGAAGGCCAAAATAATGACTTTTATATCATTGTTAATATGCTGCAGGCGATGTACTGGGTCAATGTGACACAGACATCAGTTACGTAGCTTAAGCTTGAGAGTTATAACTTTGGATCCTGATCAAAGTTCTCCATCTGTGTGATGATTTTTATATCATCTTCTCCTCAAACAGGGACGGCACAAAATAACATGCAGCCTCCTGAAGGCAGCAAGTGAGGCCAAACAGAGATCCACTAATGATTTTCACACATTTTTCTTGATTATTTCTGATTTTAAAAAGCTTAATTGGGGCTCAATTACACTTTTTTAAAAATACTTACAACTAGAATCCACACAGAGGGCTCGGCTCGGCAGTTCTTCTCCATTCTGTATTTTGCAAACCAAATCATGCTCGTGTTCGTTACAGCCGCACACAAGCAACAGCACGACTTACAGCTCATGCGCTCAGACTCATCCTGCAGGTAACATGCTCGCTTTTAATTGGCCACCTGTGTGAGGAGTCACGCTTGATTCCACACACTGGTTTGCTTCTGACTCATCCACCTATTTAAAGGTTGTCTGTTCCTCTTCTCAGAATTAATGAAACTCAGCACGTTTCTTCCCCAACTTCAAATGGACAGAAACCGTCTGAAGTGCCAAAATCTCTGTAACACCGGGTCCTTAATGAGCTCAGAGTTGCCGTTTTCACCTGATTCCCCACCATTTATTACCTGTGGAACATGTGAAATAATTAGTCGGCTTTCTCGGTGGGAGCTTTGGTCTTTTCATCAGAGATATATGAGAGGTTGCATCACCTGATCGCGCCCTGCAGCTGCAGCAAACCTGCGCCACTCTTTAAAGACGACAGAGTCTGGTAAAGGACACACTGTACGAGTAAAGACTGTCATTACATAATACACAGCATTATTACTTGTGTTATAAGACGCTGCACATGGCAATGCAACATTTCTTTACATGCTGCAATTTAGGAGAATTGCTTGTGCATAAAAAATTAAACTATACTTTATTAGAATCCCGTTCTTCTACTTAAAGAGGATGTTTCTAAATTATCATATTGCTTTTTATATATTATCTTGATATAATTTTGTTTTTTAACCTTTAAAAACTTAAATAAAGTCATTAAAAATAACCGTTAATCTATTTATCTCCTTTTCTTATTTAAAAAAAATCATTTTTTTGAGGCATTAGTTAGGAAAAAAACTCTAAAAATTACAGTTAAAAAAAAGAGTTTATGCTGATGTTGACTCGTGAAGAAAATTATGATTAATAAATAAGTCACCGTACTTTTTGCAATGTTAATAAAATTAGTCAGATAAAGTGGCCCTGCAATACATAAAGGATAGAAATTAGGAAAATTGTACTAAAATTTAAACTAAACATAGACACAAATTAAAGGAACAACTGTTATCTTTTTTATTTTTTGTTTTATAGACGTTCTTTTAATTTCTTTTAGTCGAGAAATCAACAGTGGAGGCACAAAACAAGAACGTCGGTACAGAAATGAAGTGGAGGCTTTGCTGCAGGACATGCTGTATATTAAAAAGCATCAGACTAAAACCAAAAAGCTTTGTCAGTAACTTTGAAAGGCTGTAAAGTGGGTGCTAATGAATTGTGTTTCCCAACTTTACTTTCTTTTGCAAAGGCATGCTCAACCTTTACGAGACCCACATTCACTTTCTCCCCTTCATTTCCCAGATTAACTGGCCGGCACGTTAAAGTCTTGGCTCGATGTCAGTGAAGATGTAAAATAAATGAAATCAAGTAAATTAAGTTGGATTTGCAACATCTGTCCTCTACAAAACGAACAAATAAAAACTCTGCCGGGGTGAATTTGCATTTCTATAACTTGTTCTGCACACTCTGAAATTAAAAGTGAGCGTCTTGGACCTAATTACCTGAGCAGAAGCACTTACAGCTCATCTTATTAAGAGAGACCTACAGGGAGAGCAGCAGCAGAGCTCAATTTCTACTTTTCAATAATGAAATACCAAAGTGATTGTATTTCCTGTGTAACAGAAAATATACTGACAAGTTATAGATTGAATAACAATTTTAAGAACAAAATAAAAAGTATTTTATCTTCAGTCCCTTGAGTTTTAAGCCAAACATCCGAAAAATTCAGTGCATGAGCAGAAGGTGAGTAAGCGAGTTAAGAGTCTCGGCTCAGGTTTGTTATTTTCCCTTCAGCCACCATGGCCTTCATACAGTTTTATTGTGAAGAATGGGCAGTGTGTGAAGCCCTGATGTTTCCTATGTGCCTCGACTGGTTAAGCAGACAGATGCGTAGCTGTGGTAAATGAGGTGTTGAGAGAAGAAACGCTTCATGTCCTTCTCTCCCCTGCTTTCCACCACTGACAAACCAGATCCTCCTTTGCCGTCCTCCTCCACTTCTTGCACTTGATGATCCTGCTGTCAGGCTCAATTTTTAATACCTCTTCTCCTTTTGCTCTTATTGCCTGTGGACACTGGAAGCAACTTGGTTAATGTGTTTTATTGTGAAATTGAGTTTGTGTAGTTGTCTAGTAAACCTGCAAACTTTCGAAGTCAGTGTTTCTTATGTGTCATTGGTTTTAAACAAAAAAAACAAGCCAGTCAACAAAAAAAGGCTTAAAAATGTTAAGAATGACCGTAACAGTGGCTGCATTCACGAACTTAAATACATATATTATTCCTGGAGTCGTTTTTAAAATAAAGTTAATCCATAGATAAAATTGGATGCCTATAAATTGTTGGATTAAATGCCTCATTTGTTCTGAAGTTGCTAAGTGAAAACATTTGTCATTGAACAAAAGCACATCGTCACAGGAACAGAGAAAACGTGGAAATTTGATTGGCTGTCGGCGGTGACTGTGAGGAGTTAAGCCACTGTGAACATTTTTTAGGCAGACGAGCTTCACTGGACGCATGTTGGCAACGTTTTCCTGCCATCTTGGTTTTTTAGTTTTTACCATCTCTATCATAAGTGATCATTTTCTGGACAAGAGAGACTTTTTGTCTTCGTGCTGTCATTCCTAACCACTTGTTGCATGAGGATCCACAAATGGAGTTTTTTTATTGCACTGTAGTGTTTTGAATAAGTCTGTTAACTGAAACATAACCCTTTTTCCCGCTTTATTCAGTGAACATTATTTTATTTTTATTTATTGTCCTTTTTTTCAGCTTCTGTTAAGACTTTTGTGTCTTCGTACCGGCTAAAAGCGCACTTACGACCTTCAAGCTTTAATTTCGACAGGATGAATGTTTCCAATGTTCTGCTGTGAGTGTGAATACTGTGTGACTGAAACAAGGTGGCATGCACTTGATTTAACCCCCTGAAAGGCGTGTCGGTTCAAATTCTCCCCTAATTTGACTTATCAGGGTCTGGCCTGTCTCAGTGGCCTCTAAAGCCAGAGCAGCCTGAGAAATATGTGCCTCGACCGGCCTAATGACATTTTACACATAATAAAGTTACTCTTGGACACCGTTTGCCACTACAGGGAGCCGGTCTGAGAATTTGACACGACTTTTTTACAAGGCTCGGGTTAGTTACCTTTCTCTAAACTGCTTTTGCCTCAGGTGAAAATTATACTGATTGTACTTGATGATTAAATTTTCGCGCAGGTCACTTGTTCATGCAGTGAGTGCAGCTGACGGTGATAAAGAAATGAGATATTCACACAATACTGTATGAAACAATACTGTTTCTGGACAGGAGCTGTTGAAAGCTCACAGTATCTTCCAGACTGGATGGTATTTTCATTTTTTTCATTATATTTTTGGTCCATTTATAGCATTTGTTGCCTCAGATTTTTGTAATGTTTTTCAGTTTATGTATTTTCTATTTTGTGAGGTCCTATCAGTCTTCTAACGTATTTTTTTCTCACTTTTTTCATTTATACTTCATGAGAAACATGGGACTCACTGTCTTTCGGTGTCACGGTCCTGTCTTGTTTTATTGTTTCCTAACTTTTATCGTGTTTGCTCCGTTTCCCTCCCCTGCTCCTTCACACCTGCCCTGCATCAGTCTCATTAGCTCTGCCTGTTGCCCGCATTTCCCCCAAGCCAATCATCTCCTTTCCTGTTGTATCATCTCATTCCCCTCACCTGAGCTTCCCCACCTGCCTCTCATCCCCTCATTGGTTTAGTTTGTATCCAAGTCAAGTTTTCATGTAAGTTTTTTGCTCAGTTTTTACAATATTTTTGATATTTACGACAAAGAAAGTTGCTTTTGATCCTACCTGCCTGCTGTTTGTTATGGGTCCTCCTGCTCTGCTTTATTTCTGTGACAATTAGTGCACGGTTATTAAAAAGTACACCTGATGCAATCAGGCAAACAGGGAGATAAAGCTGGATGTGAAATGTGAAGTTACTTCTTCTGTTTTAGAGCAACCTACCAATAGTGTCTGAGTATCCTGGTGTGAACTGAAATTTATATTTTCTGGTCTACAGTGGAAACATTACATATTGTAAGTTGAACAAAATAAAAGTAAAAAGTACTAAAAATACAAACTCTATCAGTATACAAGATAGCCGCATGTGGCTAATGTTAAGTATCACCTGTGTATAACAGGCAGGTGGAGTTTAAACCTCATTCTGTGACTTACTGTGGTGATGCAGGTGTATTTTTCCATGAAAATGTTGTCTGTTGCAGCTTTAACTGTAACTGTAATAATGATCCTAATGACAAAGAGCATGAAAACTGCAAACAGAGAACGAGAGAAAGAGTGAAAGTGACAGAGGGGAAGAATCGAGCGCACAAGAAAATTGACCCCCCAAAAAGCTGCCATTGTCGATGATGGATTTCTCCCTAATCGAAACAGTTTGCCCAGTCGCCCAGCTGGGCTTCATGTGCTTTTGATTACTCTCCGCCATTTAGTTCCACAAAATTACATGCTGCCTAATGGTCTTTTAATGGTTATAGGTTTCTCTGCTCTTTAATGAGCCTGCACCAGTTGGTTGCTAATGCCCCATGGAAATTTGGCAAACATCCAGTGTGGTTAAGTATATTTCCCTCCAGTTTACAACTTTGTTGTGTGAAATCACAAACAAGGAGGTCGGTGTGTGTGAGATGTGGAAATGCGGCTCGTGCTTCTCCTGTTGGCTTGTTTGGTTTTTTTACTGTGGAGGTGATCCACATGGCTCCATTATTGTGCTATTAGGCGTTTGATTGTTTGCACTTTCATGTTCCCATGCAATTTTTATTCTGAGGTGATAATGTGGCAACTATTCCATCTTTACACACATGTGCAACACACATTCACCACAGGGGTAAACAAACTTGCATTGAGACACGCAGGATTGCCAAAGATCAATTTAGTCTCCATTTTTCTAGCAAAACAAAGAAGCAGTGGGATGTTTTTAATGGTCAAGTGGTCAAGGTGAGAGAGTTCAGCCCCTCAACTGACCTTAATCATCCCCACCGCCATTACTGATGTGTTTTTTTTTCTAAATGGCACGTCTGTTTTTGTGTCCTCCTGTATGTGCATCTGTGTGCGTGTGTGTGTGTGTGTGTGTCTTAATGGGGACGTTAGCAGCTGCTTTTTGATGAGTGCCTGTTTACTGGACCTAATTAAGCAGAAAACGGCCACACATCTCCCCCTGCTAAAGTAGGACCCCAAACAGATGGCCTGAGGACCCAAGAGGCCGTCTGACACCTTGCCCGCCCTGGATGGCCACTCAGCAGCCAGACAAAAAAAAAAAAAAAAAAAAAACACTAAAAAAATCAGGCCAGTCCACAGTGTCCCTGTCAACAGCATCCCACTTGAAACAAGGTCATTATCATTGCAAAAGTTCCTATCAGATGACAGTGATCCGCCAGATGGATTGATAAAGACAGATTTCAAATATTTTGATCTGAATTGTTGCTGTTAGCTCATCTGATGTGATTAACACTTGTCGGGGCTTTGGGGTAGAACATTTTGTTCACATTTCCACTGAAAGGTTGTGAAGCTGAACGTCTGCTTTCTGTCTTCCGCCATTCGCTCATCTCTCGGGGTTATTCCCCTCTTTAAGCCCTTACTTCAGAATTTGACAGGTCTTGGGCAAAAACAAACTGCCCGACTGCCTCGAGGAGGAACTCTGGGATACGTCTTCGGCTTTTGTTATTCTTCATATTGCTTTTGTCTGGCGTCTGACAGAGGCTTACCTGAGGGGACGTGCAGGACTTCTGCTGACACTAAACGGATCACGGAAGCAGCTCACTACATGCCTCGCTGATGAAGACATCACCACATAGCTATGCAAAGGGAGAGATAAAGCCCCAGACCGCAGGCACTGTCATGTTTTTAAGAGTTTTAACAATAACAACAGTGAACTGAGGAGGCACTCATGGATGGCAGTAAACGCTGCTGGTAGTTTGTAAGATACTTCTGCTTATCAGTGTTTCTACAAATATAGACACTTGCTAATTCCCTTCCTGAAATCCTTTTAAAAACAAAATATTTTGCACTTCCAGGAGAATTATCACCATCTGTGGAAACGTCAAAGTGCTGCACATCAGTCGCAGGTTGCAAGTCAAGACATTTTATTCACTGTCTTTCCTTATTCCACCGATCTGAGTGGGGAGTGCATTGAAACACCACTGTATCTGGGCATATGTGAGTGTGTGTGTGTATGTGAGTGTGTGTTAGTGTGAGTGCATGTGCATGTGTATGCGTGCGTGCATGTAAAAGGGAGGTGTGATAGTACTCTAGATGGCAGCAAGAGACCATGCAGGATTGCAGCTCCTTGATTTTTGCAATGGGGTGGGGTGTTGTATGAGGACGCCAACCTAATTTGGTGTGTGTGTGTGTGCACATGGCACACACTCTTTTTTTATTGCATCTTGAATTTTCTACCAGCTTTGATACATCCATATATAGACAGCAGTAAGAACAACCCTGCAGGGACGCACAAGCTAAGGATTTTGGGTGGCCAATCACATTCCTGGAGCCTATGATGAGGCATTTGTGGGAATTTATTGTGATAAAGAAATAAAATTAATTAAAAATGCACAATTAAAGAATGACTGATAAGAATTCAGTCATGTAGAGTTTGCTTGAGACAGATATGCACAGACAAAAAAAAAGCTAAATTGCCTTGGTTGAACATTTGTTATTAACTGAAATCAATGAAAATGACCATAAATTGGAGCTTTTACAGAAACGACTGTAGTCGACGAAGCAAACGCTAAAACAGCAGGAGCATGTGTCGGATCAATCCATAGATCAGATGTGATAAACAGGCTGACATTCCATGTTAGTCCATGAAAATCACCTTCATACAGTTTTACAGCATGTTGAACTCTATTACGGGATTGTCCCCTGTCATCACAGTCCCAGAGTAGACTGGAGAGGCCTGGAAACCCGACCCCGCTGTTTGTGAGTCCAGGGACGAACAAGCAGGATTAGTCTTGGAATGATAAGGACGCTGAACATTGTGAACCCGCACAAACAGTCTTTGAGTGTGTATCCCCTGCCGACAACATGCTATGTTCTGACATTATGTTCCTACCCCGTGTGTCTGTCATATATCACCGTATCAAAGAGGCTTGGAACGGCATTGGGCGATATCAGGCCTTGTCGGAAGCCTTCATACAGTCAGTAAAGGGGGCATATGAAGCCAGTGGTACATTACTGTAATGGAAAAATGGGCCGTTGGAAGCTGGACAGCTATTGTTTTAAATTTTTTTTAAAGAAATCATATTTTGAATGTGTGGAACATCTGTTTAATTACGTTTCATGGCCAGTAGAGAGACATTTTATGAGCGCAATAAACTGATGCTGGACTCTGGATGTGAGCAAACAGTTTGTGCCCTCTTCATTACCCTTCAGTTCAGTGTATATCCATGGTGATTACTTCAAGTATACAACCCTGCTTTCCAAAAAAGGGTTGGCACGCCGTTTTAAAAAATAATAAATAAAAATGTAATGCAGTCATTTGCAAATTATCTGTGTTTACAGACAACGTTTTTTTTGCTAAGTGTTCCCAAGTCCATGTCGTAATTTTTCCAGTATATGTGTTTTTAAGGTGGGGTGTTTTTCCACCACATAAGCTCTGGTTATTGAATAAGTTCTGCTCAAGGGTCCTTGAATCTTAGTGATATCCAGCAAAACGGTACAAACACTTTGAGAGGAACCATTTTAATCGAGGATACGTCATCAGCAGACGGCGGTGCACAATGAACAACAACCTGAAGAATTCCTGAGAAAACCTGCCGTCCTTTGGTTCTACATGAGAACCAACTTTTCATGCTTTGAACCTTTTTTTAATCAAAATGTTCCCATCAGTTCAAAATCAGATGCACAGACCGGAACATAACCAGTTCTTTGCTCATGAAAAAGGCCTGTGATAAACCTTAACCCATCCTCGACTGATTAAACCTTTCGGAGATACTCTCTCCATACCCACTCACTATACTCTCACCTGTAACTAATGCACCTGTTTACCTGTGGGTGGCATCAGACAGGTGTTTTTGGAGCACCGGCTCCTGTCCGAACTTGTTTGAAACATGTTGCTGATATAACATTCAGAATAAGTATATGTTTATTAAAAAGTCAGTGACGTTTATGAGGTGAAATATTAAACATATAGTCTTTGTTCTGTTTTTAATTAAGTTTGACTGGCAAACGACCACATTCTGTTTCATATCTGTTTTACGCAGCATCTCTGACATCTGACCTTTCCTGATAGCGTTGGCCCCCGTTAAACCAGCTCTCTCACAAGCGCAAAGACACCAACATAACTGACTATATTTGGGAGAAAAATGGGTCAATGACACATGTCGAGACAACAGCCAGGGTTTGGCAAACGCCGTCGCCATAAACAGGGTGATCAGTGTGTAAATGTCACCGGTCTTGGGAGCTGCACAGGGCTTTTAATTTGTTAGCTTTTATTACCTATCAGAGAGACAAGATGTCTGTTATGTGCTGCCAAATACACTCGACATGCCAAAACGGCCCTTGACCTTTTATACCAGAGTTTACAGCATGAAAACCTGAGCCAACAGCTTACACACAGGCAGTATACAGTAGCCCATAACTTGGCTTATAATAAATGTATGGTCTGTCGAAGGCCAATCTGAGACCCTGTTAAATATCTCAATTTAAGATTCGAGGCTTTTAACAGAGGCTGAGTAAGATGCGGTTAAGTGAACAGTGTCACTTTGTGCCATTTGACATCATGTGCATTTGGACTTCATTGAACTTTTGCAAGTGTCTGTGCTGCATAAATATATTTGGTGTTGAATGTGCAACACTGTAAAAAAACAAGCTTCAATATGAGTACAGCTATAACAGTGTCAGAGACGTTTGGTGCAATCAGGATTTAAACATCCACTTTCTTCCTCTTTGTGAAGCACATATGTGCACACTGACATGCAGAATGTGGTTAAAACGAATGGAAAAAACGTACACGAGCGCTGTGGACGTATTCCCCGCTGAGGGTGTATTACAGACGCACTCAGTAAAGCACACGCACAATCCTCATTTCATTTTACAAGCACAAATTGAGCAGAGTCAAACAGAACAATGAGATTATGCCATATATTTATTCACACACATGCACATTAGGCATATGAATAAAAAGCAAATAAGACAGATCTAATTTCAGGAACATCAGCGCACAGCAGCAAATTTTCTTGGATACACTTTAGCTTACGTTGGGGCTCTCTTATTAAATAATAGATCTTAGCAGCCCCCAAACTCTGATTGTACTTTTTTTTTTTTTTCCTATTTGATTTGATAAGTTGCCTCGCTAAATTTAGACTCCTAATCACATTTTGCTAACCTCGTTACATACTTGTAGATAAGCCAAGGTACGGCTTTCATCTTACAACCATCATTAAGGCAACTCTTAAAGCTAATATTAGTTTTATTTGTGTTGATGGCTTCCTTCTGGCTCAGACTCCAAATGAAGCTGTTAGTCTGATGGCTTGAAATCCATCTGTAGCACTTGAAATATGCTAAAACATTAAAGTTTTGATACAATCATTTAGATTTGTACTAATCAAAACAGACAAAACCATTAATTTCTTCAATAATTTTCGTAATTTATTCAATTTTTTGTCTTGTTAGAGCCTTAATAAATTGATCTTTCAGCATATTCTTCAGTTTAAGTCAAAGCTGATCTTGCTTTTCAACAAACCATTAATAACTTCTATTAGTATGTGCTAGTAAACACATAATACTCTTGCATGCTATCTGCAAGCGGTCACATGGAGTGTTGAAAACGACACCTTGTGTTTTAAGAGTGTGTCCTTATTTAGCAAGATGCTTTCCGTGGTGGCTTTATGGGCTGAATGCTGTCCGTCTGAATCACCCCTTTTAGTTAGAAGGGCCATTAACAGCTAATGCTACCCGGTGCTAAACTGTGCAGGAGGTAATGAAACCTCGGAGTCACGACACTTATCTCCCTCTGCAGTTACAGCTCCAACATGGCTGCCAGCCCGGCACAGAATAGCCTTGGAGGAAATCAAGACAGTGTGAAATATCAGCGTCTCAGTCTCTGCGCGCAGATAGCGCCGAGTTTAAGCGCCACCATCTTGTACTTTAGTGAGAGATGGTCTAGTTGTGGCCTGAGCTGGTATGCCTGGCACCGTGTCCCGTCATGCCAGGGAGTGTTGCAGGTATACTTACACCCATTTGTCTACCAGCACATGGAGCTGTAAAGGCGACATAGTGACAGACGTCACGGGGGGGGGGTCTGCAGGGTCACGCTCTTTCTGGAAAAATGGATGGAAGAAGTGATGAGTAATGGAGTAATAATAATGATAATGATATTAATACAGCTTTACAGAGAACATATTTAAAACAGAATCTGACAACAAACAAGAATAGCAATCATCTGTGTGTCACAAATCTTAGATCAACTATGCGAGGGGCTGTTACTGAGGTCCAAACCTGTTCAGAGCAGATACAACTGGTTATTGCTCTGTTGATGTTATGAAGTAAGGCCATAAATTATGTTAATAAAGCAAACGGGACAAGCACATGCACAGATATGTAGCTAGTCAGCTGTACCTCGTAACAAAAGCTGCACAAACTGGTCAAGAAACTTTTCTCAGGACTAACTGATAAAACTTCAACTTTTCTGACAGGGCTTTAAGATTATTCCTTTTTTAATTTTCCTTAGATAAATATATACATGAACATAAATGAGCATCAGAGGCAGCTTATAAGACAAATACAGACGTTGGTTTAAGTTGGTTTGGAGGGAGAGATTAATGTAATAAATGGGGGTTTTTTTTAATGTTGTGTTTTTAAGCGTCAGGCTGCAGCCATTATTGAATGTGAATTCAAAATAATAATGCAAGGGACATAAAAACAAAAAATAAACAGGTTGCATTTTAGGACACTTGGTGGGAAAAGCAGTTGCTACAATATCTTAAACTGTGTTCATTTTTGTTTCAGTTTGGATTTGACATCTTTGAGAAAAAGCCTGGAGATCAGAACATCTTGAGACAATAAAATGTCCCTCCAAAATAACAACATTTTATTTCTTTTATGTCCCTCAAGCAGAGTGACACAAAATATCTGTTCATGCTCAATTACACTTCATACAAAAATAAACAAAACAAAAAAAATCAAAAAGTGTGAAAATTAATGTGTAATAATGAGTCTAAATATTGTGTGTTTGTGCTGAAGGACATTTGCGATTGATAAGTTTGTGGCCTGCAGTTGAAGGAGATGATTTATGCAGCTTTTGCTCCATGTACACTCGGTTCAACACTTTAAGTGATCATGCAAAAAGTTTAAAACTAATAAATTTTGAGTGTCTGGGGAGTGAAAAGACAGATTGCAAGTCAGCGCTGTCTGAGAAAAATGAGAACAACAGCCTTCTAAGTCATCCATGAATGTGGATTTCAAAACGTCCAACTTTGCTCTTTTCACTTGATTTCCACCCTCAGACCACCACATTTTCCCCGGGACGAAGATGGAGCTCAGATGTAGCCATTTTGACAGTGAATATGACGCCATTTCTGCTGTGGACCATTTTCTGGAGGTCTGAAACTCAAACTTCTACAAAGAAGTGATCCATATGCTCCATGAATGCAGGACTCGGCGTGTACATGCGGACGGCCACTGTGCTGCAAAACCAATGTGCCAGGTTTTCTCAGGTTGCCTCCCTCTGCCATAAGCCATGAACTTACCAATCACCCCTTGTAATATTTAATAAAAGTCCATAGCGTCATGATCCATCAAGCTGCCCACACAATTTGACAGATTAAAAACTCTAACATTAAAAGTGGTTTCATTTCAGCGCGGCCCTGCTGGCTCAGCGCTTTGGCTGGTCAGAGGAGGTGTTAAAGAGGCAAGGCAGATCTGTGCTGGCGTGAGTTACATGAGCTCTGGTACTTAGTGAGGCTGAGGATTTGGATGTAAGTAGGAGCAGAATGATCCGGGGCAAGGGGGTGATGACTCAAGATGGATTTGCGAGACAGAAAATAGTTTATGTTCATCCTTCAGGTGTTAGTTCAGGATTCCAACTACTTCCAGCAACAAGGCTTGAAAGCTCACAGCAAATTGCCTTTTTTTTTTTTTTTTTTCTTTCAAGTAATGAGTAATCATTTGTCTGAGTTCTTCTAAAACGCTGCATTTTACACATCTCTGCTTTGATCTGTATGCTTTTCATCACGGTTCAAAAAAATGCAAAAAAAAAACCCCCAGCACAATAAAAATTCCTGCAACTGACATTTATTTTTATTTGTGTTACACAATATACAGAGGTGAAACTGAGCTTAAACAGTAGAACGGTTTCATGTAGATATTTAAGACTTTCTGAGGAATAGCTTGTATAATTTTTGTTGGAGACTTAATAAAGTGCATGACTGCAGAAGTTCAACAAAACATATGACTGCTTAAAACTTGGAAAAACAAATAATTTTGTTTGAATATTGAATGTAATTTCTTATGCAGTTCATTGCATTGAAAGTATGATCAAATCCCACTGCAGGATTTCTAAAATCTGAGTTTCTGTAGGTGGCGCTCCTTTCTCTTTCTACATAATTACGCAAGCTATCAAGCTCATCTTCAGTTATTTAGTAAAGCACCTGGTTCCTGTTTGCACCAGAGGATTTTTCATATTTCAGATAGCAGCTACAGCAAATATAAACATCCTCCAACCAAGTTGAATCGCTATTGTTTTTCATAATTTGCTGAAATGACTATTTACTTGAGCTAAAAATGTTGCAAATCGTTTTAAATATAGTTTGTATTAAGAGCTTAGCACATCAGTTTGCTGCGTCAGCTGTCAGTTTCATCACTATGTGTTGTACTTTGGCACGAGGCAACAGTAAGACAGGTGGCAGGAAGTTATTTCATCAATTAGTTATAATATCATCAGCTCCCACCCTTGCTGCTTTCACACACACACACACACACACACACACACACACACACAGTTCTTCATGGCAACACATGCTGATCGCTGCTCATGTGCTGTCAGTGTATCCCAGCATGCAGTTTGGATGTCTAAAATAGGCCCCTGCACAGCTGGGGCTGCAGGAATGGAAGGAGAAGCAGATTACCGGCCAGTTCCTGTTTGCAAACACTCAAACTGAAGCTGGCTGGTGCGGCTGTCACGCTTCATGTCGCATCTTCCTGCGCCGATTCACACAGCACCGCGATCCAGGTTATCTGGCAGTGATCAAGGACGGTCGTCGGCTCGCTGATCAAGGGCAGAAGTTAGCCGTCATTGTGTGCTTGACAATGTTGCATCTGTCTGATGGTTATAAACCGAGCAGTCCTTTCATCTTCATATGATGATGTCAGTTACCAAAACTCCAGTAAAACTCTTGCAGTGGAATTAATTAGCTTGTCGTCTAATGAAAAAGGAGACAGGGAGGGTCACACTGGGAGGCTGTACTTTTTGTTTTTAACTAAATAAATCAAAAATTTGTTTAAAACTTATAATTTCCGCTGGACATATTCTGTATACGAAACACATACATGAAAGAAACCATAGAGGACTTTGTTGTTATCAAAAGAAGGAACAAATAATTAAGAAAATCTGTTATCTGACTCTGCTGCCTCCTTTCATTTATGCTAAAAGCAAGAAAAATGTCTGTTGTCGCATTTTCTCATTTCCTTCAGAGAATTCCAGTATTCCCACTCTGCCTCCTGACTGGAGCTTTGAAATCCCAGAGTTTAACAACACTATCACTCTATTGATTTAACCCAGAGAGCGGGAGAGAACTTCTTTTTTTTTTGACACTTTTACATTTTCCACTTCAGATGTGGTATAATTTAACCAGTGACTTCAACAAAGGCGACATTTTGTTTGAGTTAAAGAAATTACAATGGAACAATTAAAATAAATCTTGAGTTGAACTTCCATTAACCTCAGCTTGGTTTGGGTTTCAGCTCTCCGGGGCCCAGAGGACGGAGGCCCTTCATTTGATTTATATCGTCCTCCTCTTTGCCTGAAGTAGAAGCGGGGGAAAAATGTCATAGTTTCACTAAAAAATACTGCAGATTAGGTCCCCCTCCCCTCTTCTGACGGGGGGGAAATCTTCTCCTCTCTGTTTCAAAACTTCCATTAGTTTGTGCTGTAAATCTCCCAACAACACATCAAGACAGCAACAACTGGAGAGATAGTTGTTTTGGACACTTTTGCTCCAAAAAATATTGTAGCCTCCCTTTGTGGGGAAACTCTAGTTCCCTTTGAGAAGTGATATCGAGATCTTGATATCAGTACTTTATTTGATATATATATTTTTTTTATTCTTTGCTCTGTATCAATAATGTTTTTGTAAGCATTCTGTTGCATAAAATGCCGCCAATCTTCACCACATCCATGTAATTTTTACATAAATATATATTGAATTGCTGTAAGTTAAGTTATTAAAAGTTCTGATATGTCTTCTTAAAGAGAAGATGACGCTAATGTGGAAGAAGTCATTGGCTTCCCACTCTAAAGTTTTTTAGCTACATGAGGTGCTTTATCTTGTTACCCATAATTCTAGTCTTCCCTTTAATAATCCTGTTATATTTTATGCATTTAACTTTATCATGAGTGTGAGCGCAGTCATACTTTTGAATGGTGGCATCTTGATATGCTGAACTGCCGTGTCCTTCAATGACACAGCTTCATTATCGCAGCACTGCAGACTGTGGGTTGTATTCAATCAGAGGAAAGTTTGCAGTTTTTGGCTTTGAGCAAAACCATAGAAGGAGTTTGAGAGTGTAAGAGTTTGCAATCCTGACTGAAAATGATTGATTGTTGATTGTCACACGAGTCATTGATTACTGCTGCTTTGACTTATTTCAGTCTGAATTACCGACGAAAAGGTGTTGGTATCTTTCAACCTTGGAAAGTCACATAACAATCAACTGTTTCTCCAGAAGTGCCGACTTCACCTGCAACAGTCTGTTTGTAGGATTTAATACTATTTAGCAGTGAAGTTACAGATTGGACCAACTGAGTTATGAAAAAGAAAAAGGCTCCTTTTGAGTCATTGCTGGTTTGTCCTCTCTGAGCTACTGTAGAAACATGGCCGATTCCGTGGAAGAGGACCTACAGCAAGTACTGAAATAAAAACACTTATTTTCTGTGATTATAAAGTAATAAAAGAATAATTTCTGCCGTTAGATTCTATTAAATCTTACACACTGCAACTCTAAGTAATAAATAGCTTTAAACACAAAACAATTCAACAGTTATTAATACTTATTTCCTGCTGTTGTTTAGAGCCATGAGATTACAAATTTGTTTCGTTCTAATTAAAGAGAAAAAGTATAAAAGCACAATGACTTTTGCCTTTTCCCTTCCGGTGATCACTCAGAGAAAATTAAAAACAAATGTCACTCTGGTTAAGATTGCCAGTTTCATGTCTAGAGGGCAAAAGTAAAATGTAGTTCATCCACTTTTTTTTTTTTTTTTTAATGCGTCCATATCAGCTCCTAAATCAAGTGTGTTTATGTTTCTCTGGCCACGCTGATGTGGTCAGAGTCTTTCGGGAAGCTGGCTCCTGTGATTGCTGCGTACTGACGTAAACTTTGCTCTGTCGGTTCATGTTTCAGCCCTGAAGGCCAAAGTGGCAGCCTGTGTCGAAACATGTAAACACTCCCATACTGACATATGACATGGAGGAGCGCACATCTCCATGCACGAACACACAAGGACACACATACACACACACAGACACACACACACAGACTGGAATGCCCTTACATAGACACACACACTCATATATGTGTTGAAATGATCAGAAACACACTGATCATGAGGAAAGATGGAGGTGTGGGTCATTTCATCAGTTAGTCTTGACTCTAAAAAGGTTGTTTAATATGTAAAAGAGTGTTTACTGGTTTTTCAGTGCGTCCCAGTTAAGAATTACATCACTGAACTTGTGCAAACTGCACTGATGGCTTCATGTCCTGGTGGTTTAGTATCTTTATTAGCTCTTACTGCATATTTTTGTCTTTAGTCTCACTCACCGGATGTAGACTGTGGGTAAAAGCCTGTGACTGGATGATTTTTTCAGTCCGGAAAAAAGTGAAAAATCCCAGTTTGTAGATCAGGGTGATTAATGGACAGTGTGTGCAAATGTTTTATCACGAGCATCTCAAGTGTGTTCAGTCTTTTATAGCAGATGGTATTGATGTTTTTTCATCATTCATTATTAAATCATATCTGTTCTTTCACATCCTTTGACTGTAGTGTGAGTTGCATTAACAGGACCCTCAAAATCAGTCCACCAGTCACAAAAAAGCTCAAAACAGAAGACTTGTATTAAATTGAGGGTGTGGAGTTTAAGATGTGGACCTTAACTCGATAAGAAGGATGCAACATAGATACATTAGATAGAAAGTTGCCCTTAGCTGCTTTGATTATAATATTTTTTTTTAATATAATTTTTGTGGGATTGTGGGAAGAATAAGTTAAAACATCCTGCAGTGATTTTTTTCCAAATATGAGATGAAACAGAGAGAAAAAGTGAATCTGCAGCATCTGACATCTTAATTTACCAAAGTCAGTTTATCACAGCAAAAAAACCCCAAAAAACAAAAAGCACACTTGTCTGTTTTGTCAGAGCTGTCAGAGCAGAGGTTGACTACTTTTCTTGTACTTATACTTATACTTTCTTATTTATAAGTACTCTATTACGTGACCACAGCCACCAGACCCGTGTCTTCAGTCCATGGTGACAGCTCAGACACATTTCAAAACTCTTCATTAATGCTGCTACTGAACTTCTTCTGTCACCGCCGCCGCCATCGCTGCTGCTGCTGAGGATCAGATGTGATGTTTGTGTGGTAGTTTGTCTCATGACTTGTCACATCAGAAAAACATGCAGACATGATTTAGGTGTTTGGTTTCCCCTGTGATCACGTAGACATACATGTCATACACCTGTCATGCACTTTAGAGTCGATATGAAGACAACTGCTGGGTGAAACATGTCTGGACTTATTGACATTATTTTTTAACCGAGTCACATGTCTGTCAGAGAAAAGCCTACAGCAAGTTCATTAACCTACAGAGAGCGTACAAAATAATGAAGAATGCACCTCTTAA
Organism: Acanthurus leucopareius; assembly: GCA_029814765.1. NCBI lineage: Eukaryota > Metazoa > Chordata > Actinopteri > Acanthuriformes > Acanthuridae > Acanthurus > Acanthurus leucopareius. Next base: position 20,771,086 of record JAQMCX010000003.1, read on the forward strand.
TTAAGTTAGAAATTTAAATATTTGTAGACTTAAAACTTGTGCTCAGGATATTTCAATTTTCAGGCCTTTTTGGTGCTGAAATTGTTTGATTTTCTTAATATTTCTTTTCTCTAAAAAAGCAAATACAACCTGTGTATCTCCATTTCTGCCTTCACATTTCAGTCTTCACTCTAAAACAGTCTTCACAGTAGATATATTCCCACTCAACTATGAAAAAAAGGAAGGTTCATTTAAAGCAAAGATGCTTTTTTGCATATGAGTGCATTTACGTGATTTATAACGATGCCTCGCTCTGCCTCTGATGTTTTTGGGAGGAATAAGTGGTCAGAGGGCAATGTGAAATTTAGTGGCTCCGACTTGGGTGCTTTAGCACTTATCCCTCGTTTATCACGGATAGTTCGGGCGCTGCAGTCACAGAAACTGTCTCCACTCACATTTAGCAACACAATTTACCTTTGCCACTTTGCATGCAGAGTCTATTTGTCACTTTAATCTGGATACTGTGCGTTTATCTTCCCTCAGTCAGTTTAATGCACATGGCGGTTGGCTGAGGCAGTCTGTCAACTCATGGCTGCATTAGGGCTCTAACGAGAATTAGAGGAACATTTTTCACCGAGATACATGAGCACGCTTGCACATTTGCATGCACCGACACACATATTTACCATTTCACACACACTTGTGTACACTCGCAGACATGCAAACAGATACATAAACATTGACATGCTCATGAGACAGACAGTAATAACTCTTATCTAATGTAACGCTGGTGGAGAAAGGCCATGCACTCACCATTACCTTCATCTTCCAGGAAAATACTCTCACATACATAATTATGTTCCTTCCCCTGACTGAGAACTGCGCTGAGTTACAGTAAATCCATTACAGGGACACTACAAAGACTTTTTCTGAGGAATAAACATCTCTGCATACACAAAAAGCCTCTGGCCAAGTGTAATAAAGGGCCTCTGAGCTTTGGACAGCTATGCAAATACTGGAGGTTTGACCACAAATTTGAAAATTTGTAATGATGGTACCATTTTTCTGCAAGTTTTACATTTTAAAATATAATATAAGTTTGCGCTTTACTGACCATTTTGCTGACCACTTTCAAATGCGTGCCTGTACAGTTTAATTTTTTATATTCTCTTGTTTCTTTTGTTTCTGTAGAGTTTGAATGGAGTGTGTTTTATGAGTTAACAAGGAAATTAAACTTCAGACAGAACAGGCGGAGACTAAGTGGCTAACCCACTCTTCCTTTAAAGTAAAGGAAAACTACAAACTTTACTGTAATTAAGGTACACTTATACTAAAAAATGGGGAAAAACAACTAATTTTGTCCTCCAGGTCTCTCCAAAGCTTTGCTCTCTGCAGATTGTATCACCTATAGCTTTTGAAATAAAGTCACAAACATGTTCTTGTATTTCGTCTTCGCCAGCAGGGCCTGTGTTGACAGCAGCTGTCGGCCATGAAGCTTCTGAGTGCTCTGAATCCAGGTCAGCCTGCTCCACTGATTATGCTGTCTCCCTCTCTTTGATTTCCTGTCTGGGACAAGGAGTCGGTGATGATTTTCACCGGCCTCTCGGTCACATAAATCAAGCGAGGGAGCGCAGACACTGGGACTAGCACTAGACAACCTCTGTCCGGCAGCGCCAGGAGCAGTTACAGCCCAGAAGAATCATGTGACTTGAGGTTAAAGGATGATGTTGTAAATTCGGGGAATCTCCCCCCGCCTGATTGGTGAAAGTCAAAAAGGGAGTTAGCCGGGGAGGAAGAGGCTGGATAGAAGGGTTCCTGTGCATGAAAGAGACGCAGAGTCCCTTTAAGAGTTGTTAGGTTTGTTTGTGCTAGCCTTGATCGAGGGCCCTTTTTGGGCAGGTGCAGCAAGTGGGCCAGGGCTCGAACAGCTGCGATGGGATCATGGGAGGAGTGGGGGGGGATAAAGAGAGATAGATCAGAGAGAGGAGGAGAGAGAGCGTTTTCTTCTGAGTCGCTGCCACGTCATGCACATCTCCCATAAATCTCTGTCCCGGGGAGACACAGCAGCTAGCGTTAGCATTTCATTCGCTGGCCGGCTCCTCGTTCTGCTTCTCCTCCCCCTCCTTCCCACCTCCTCCAGCTCCCCTAGTGCTGTTTATTTTCAGCCCTCAACATACTCCGAAGGCCTGTGAAGTAATTATTTCATAAAGTTACACCTCTGCTGTCACAGATGACCACAGTTGGCCCGTACTTAAAAGCCTGAGCCAATGATTAACGTTCGTCGGCAGGCAGCCAGGGAGAATAGCACAGCCACCCCAATTTGTAGAAGTACCTTCTGCATGACAAGTAGATGGAGGGGGGATTGAGGGCAACAGACGCAGGAATATTTTACCCTCCTCTTCCATTGCCAATCATTTAATTATTATTCCTTTCATACAAGGGAAAGGTCTTCTTTTATGGGGATGATTTTTATAAGTTAGATACTATGTTTTTAGTAGGAAACCACATTTAAGTCCAACATGTTTTGAATGAAATCAGGTGTTTTTCTGTATATTGTGCAAATACACCTGGAACATTAATACACTGAGGTGTGGTTTATCCATTTTACTTGAGTATAGAAAGTATAGTTAAACTTAGATACAGTTGGAGGCCTAAATTTCATATCTGGGCGTAGCTTAAACTCTAGCTTCTCAAAACTGAATAATCCCGCCTGCAACAATCCTGGTGCAGGAAAAAAAAGTATGCTTTAGGGTTAAACAGCCAATAATAAGTCACTGTTGGAACTATTGTTTAAAATTGTAAAGTTACATATTTTACTCTTGCTTTGGTAATTATAGTAGTTCTACGTCTGAACAGACTTTCAGTGAATTTCAGGACTTTGCCGTAAATTGAAATGAACTGAAATGAAACAATTATCTCAAGAGCTCCTTATTTCGTTATTATCATTTAAAATTGTAGCAACTAATTACTGTGTTAATCAAAATTGCATTTATGACAAAATTGAACATGAGTTTTAGATTAGAAGCCTGAAAAATAAGCTTAGCAAAGAGTGGGATTGGAAATTTCTTCTCACAGTGTTTAAAACTCATGAAATAATTTACTGGAATATTAAACACCTCTCGAGCGTTCTCATAGGTGAGTGTATGTGCGTAAAGCCTCTTCTTCCTCTTTTTCAGACTCTGAGCCCCTTCGGCGTTCCGACTTTCATGTTGTTTTAGAGACTCTACTTCCTCCTGATGTAAAGTTGTGCTGATTTACACGCCTGCAGATAACAACCTGTCACAGCCATCCATCTTAAATCACATGCCTTCGCAGAACAGCTGCATGTGTGAGAGAGCCGCCATCAGTGTGTGTGCGTGTGTGTGTGTGTGTCTGGGTGTCCAGATATAAAAGTATATTCATAGGAGTCCTGTGAAGATACGTACAGGCACATGGATATTCTGTCGGTGCTATTAATTGCATATGCACAAACACGCATATACACACACACACACGCACATGCGGTACACACACAAAGATCCCTCAGTGCTGCGCGTCAGAGTATGTTCACCCAGATCATAAAGTGCAGAGACACAAGGGCGTAGTCATGCCCATCATGATTTTCAGAAGTTATAAATAGAGGAAAAGCTAATAAACATTTATGGAGCGACCATAAATCGCCCGCAGTGTAAACGCTTCACAATAAGTTCCGTTATCCCCACAATGTCATCTGAGTGCCCTTTGCTGGGGAGGCCATTACTCATCCGGCCCCCTCTGTGATTTCAACCCGCCCTCCCATTGGTTGTGGCTCAGGGGTCGTCCAATCGGGCGACCTGATGGTGCCGGGTGTGTAGCATCCACCAGACCCCAGCTGTTGTGTCCATGACGTCATGACGCCTGGTCATCAATTTAACTTTGTGAAGTGTGAAACAAAGGGGAAGGGAATTGTTATTGTGTCTTAAATATGTCAGCGTTATGGTTGGGACGGTTTGTATGTTTGTAGAACACAGATTATTATTGTCACCAGCGCAGATTAGCAGCTTCGCATTAAATATGCTGTGAAAAAGGAGTTAAGCACTCAAGAGGAAATACAGTCCATGCTGTAAAAAAATCACAGTTTTCTTTTCTTTTATATATTTTTTATATTTATTGAGAAAAAAAATCAAATAGCATTTCATACATCTGAATTTTAAGTCAGTGTGTTCTGATCCTTCTGGCATTTTTTCAAAAATGTGTTTAAATTTTATACATTTATTAATTTACATACATGCCTACATCCACAGAACAAATGGTAGAATGTCGCTTCTAAAACACATTTGCTTCACTGTCTTCTCCATGTTCAGACAGGAGCAAAGGATGATGAGATTGTTCTCTAGTTGCTGTACGAGTCCTGAGCGGTGATGGAGTGTGTTATGTTTTAAAAGCTAATTAGCGTCACTGGCAGTATCAGCAGCCATCAATCTCAGGCTCAGTAAATAACCAAAATGGACCAAATAACCAAGTTTGGCTGATGATGGTGGATGTAGCCTTTGTTGCTAATGGCGGTCATTAACCTCTCAATGGCTAAATAATAGCATCTTAATTAATTTGTTTCAAAGGGAAAGTTTGTAGTAGAATTTAATTATATTAATGGGGGTTGGCCGCAAGGTGCACAGCCGGAGGGTTGGTCAGCGTGTGCTCGGACATAAACTCAAACACTCGTAACTGCATGTGCACGTGTGTGGTCGCATATACAACACTGTCTGTGCTCAGGCATGTGTGTATTAATGCACATGCAGACACACAGAAAACCTTTAAGACCGATGTAAAACTATGATACATGTCTGTTAGCAAATTGGCTGTAAATTATTCTGTCATTTCACATTAATTTATTATCCCAAATATAATTAGGCTTTCATAATATTATTTAAAGTAGGTTTTATGAATATTTTGATGTTTAAATGGTGAAAAAACAACCATATATTGATGTTTTGTGCTGCATTTTCTCACTTTTACAAATTCTAATGGTGCTCTGCCTCCTTCAATGCTCTGACATGAAAGCTGTGTTTAAATATCTTGATTTTATTAAATGTGTTCTGAGCCACTTTGGGTTTTATCTGTGTAAATCATGCTTCATATATAAAATCTGATTTATAAAATCTGCTCTGAAATCATCACATGACCTCTTGTGGCTCATGTTACATTTCAATAAATTATTAATTTGCGATACCATTAATAAAAAATAAAAAAACAAAATCAACTAGAATAAAAAATTATTCAAATACAGAAGTAAAATAACATTTTTTAAAAAGAAGAAATTGTTGATTCTGGACTACGAAGAACGCTGTCTGTTGCTGAAATGAGCTTTTACACTGTCTTAACATTAAACTGGGCCACTTAACACTCGATCAAACATTTTAATTCCTGTTTAAGAGAATTTAAATAATGCTTCCATCTGTGGTGATTTGCAATGAGGGTCACAGCAGATTAAAGCCTTTTTTAGAGCAGAAAATTTTATGACCACCGCCTGCTGTGTTTTACTATTCCTGTCACTCTGCTGCCGACCAGATAAAGTTGCCCTGATTCAGTAAATTCAGTCCACACACACACTGAACTGCACACATCCTGATTAAGTTTCTATATCTGTTGCTTTACGCTTTCCATTTTACTCTTCTTTATATCCTCTTCATCTTCTTCCCCTTTATTCCTCTTCCTCCTTTGCTCGTAGTCCCCCTCCTCTACTACTTTTTATCCTCCTCCTCCTTCTTCTTCTCCCTTCTCAAGATATAAGTACAGCCAGATCTATTACCAGGCCCTGCAGATATACTGAGACAAAATGAGAGACTTTGATTTTCTAATACCATTAGACTATATAGATATATATATACAGTATGTGAGTGCATGTGTGTGTTCGAGTGTGTGTGTGTCTGTGTGTGTGTGGGAGTGTGGAGATCCGATGGAGGACTCAATAAGAGGAGAAGAGCTGAGATTTATTAGTGGGACACAAGTCCAAAATCAATCAGGTGATTGAATCAGGATATTATTGGTCGTAAATTAGAGAGTTGTTTATGTCAGAAAGGGGAAGGAGAAGGGGGGGGGGGGGACTGAGTGCAGAACAAGGAACAGCAAGGTAAGCTAGTCAGTGATCTTATCTGATTCTTTATGTCATGACCAATACATGCCTCCAGTCGTTAGACGAGCTGGGATGCTTTTTTCAGCAGCTCAGGCCATCTTTTATATTGTAAGTGGTGCTGCATGCACTTTCTTATCCCCCATCATTTCCACTTGGACGTTAAAGTCATCTTTGTCAGAGGAAACCTTAGATGGCGTAATAAGATCAGGATGAACATGCAAAACAAACTGAAATGAAAGTGATGAACTGCTTCAGCTGAGTGGAAAGAGAGTTTCTAACTTAGCAAAATAAATCTTACAATAATACACTAATTGACGAGCCCAAGGAGATCGAATTAGCTTCAACATTTACATATTAAACTTGCTGTTTCTCATGGGGAGACATTCAGGATGCTTCGTCATGACCTGCTTTAGACTTTAATTCAATGTGTGTCTTTACAGCCACATGTCAATTAACAGTATATACATTTTCTCAATATTAAAATTCTAGTTTTAATACTATTTTTACACTACACTGTACACAACTAAAGTTACTTCTGTGATTAGAAACAAAAGGACACATAACATTGTCAAAAAAAAAAAGATCTAAGAAGATGGAATCAAGCGAAGTGCCATTTTATTTGTTTGCAGGTGCAGATTATCAAAATCACATGTTTAGTTTTCTTATAAACATATTAGTATTAGCATATTACATACAACACCATATCTTAAGTAAAACAAACTTGCAGACTATGAGAATCAATAAACATTTATGAGCATATGAACACAGTCACATGCACACACAGAAAGTTTATTCCTGCCTACTCGTAGTGAGTTTAAGTTGGCCTATAGAAGTGTGCTTACGAAGAGAGAAATGTCACTTTTCTATGACACATTACACAGTTATACAAACATCTGATAAATAAATAGAAACGTGATACATAAATAAGGCCTAATGAATACAAACTGGTCAATAAGCTGATAAAAGAGTGAGAAACAGAAGAGGTGTACAGACTGACAGACGAAAAGTCTCCCTTAAACCTAAAATTCACATGAATCATGCGTTCAGGTTGCGTCTGGATCTGATGTACTGTTGGGAGATAATATTTACACCTGGCATCCCGACGTATACAGAAACACATGATTCTGTTTCGCTCTCCAAAACACAGATACTGTATTTATGCCAGCACTTCCTCATACAGTATTGAACCCACATGCATCATGGATGACACATAATCATATAAACGTGTTGACTCGCTAATCAACTTGTACTTGCATTGCATTGTAGGACAAACGTGTTTACCGCCATCTTTAGAGACACTTTAACGGTTTTGTGTTTTGTTCTCGTTGACATAAAGGCTTCCACAGGACCACAGTGTACAGAAGACATGACAGAGGCGAAGGGACTGAAGAGGATGATGATGAAGGGAGATAAGAAGTAAAAACAAATAAATGACTATTTCAGGCCCGACTGGAGTGGCTTTTATTATTATTATTGTCAAGAGCTTTGTGGGTCTTCAAGGCTGCGAGGCAGACGCTGAATGAGCCTTGCTGATAGACCACTTAAGCAATATTAGTTGGTTTTCTATGTTTTGCTTTGTTGCATTGAAATTGTTTTGCTGTGTGAGCATAAATGCAAAACAGACCCTAGTTACTATATATTCTGAACTGTGGTGATTTATTTCCCTAAAAATCCCTGAAAAATGATCAAACAGTGACCCCAGAAATCGAAGACTCATCATTCAGCGGGCAAACGGAGTTTAAGTTCGAACCCATTCAGTCTACAAGAAACAGCACCAGATCCTTTTTTTTTTCTCAAAGCTGAAACATTCTTATATTTTTTTGCCGTCTTATGTGGGAAATCTCATCATCTGGCACTCAGAGTAAGTTAAAACAAACCTCCAATAGTTCTTGCAAATACTATTTGAACCAAGTCTGCCTCTCATTTAGAAATTCCCATGTCTGGCTCTCTTAGATGTTGAGAAACGTCATCTTTCTGTTCATGAGTGAAGCAGGAAGCAGATTATTATGAGAGCAACAATTTTTTTCAAGAGCTTTTGAACCCCTCTCTGCTTCCCTCCTTTCTTTTTTTTCTTTCTCTCTCTGTCTGTCTTTAAACTAATGCACATTTTCTGTTCTTCCCCAGACTTCCTGTTTATATTTTCTTCACTGTCCCTTTAAATCTCTTTTCGCCCTTTTTGTCTCTTGACATTGACATCATGAGTTTTCATCTTTATAAAAACCTCTTCCTCTGTTGTTTTCTCATGCACATGTCGTCTCATTTAAAAGCTAGATGGTTCAAAAAAATTAATTAGAAAAGTTTTTATGTTTTTTATTGCTTACAGGACACAGTTTATGCTTTTGTACCAGTTCAGTAGTTTCACATTAACAGTAAGTGTTAATATTAGCAGGAAAATGGATAAAGAAAAATCTGATTCTGCAAAATATATTCAGAGAAACACATATCAGTGTTTAAACTACATGGCCAAAACTATGTGGACACCCCACATTACTGCTGTGGTTGTGATTTTCTAATCTATTGGTCGCCTTAAAAGTCAGGGATGTTTGATTTTTACACTTTTCACAATTTTTAGAGCCTGACTGCAGGGATTTACTCACTTTCAGCCTCATGTGCACTCAAAAGGGCACCCGCTGATGTCAGTGAGGCTGCACACTGAATCTGCAGTCTCGTACAATCCAGAGGTTTTGGATGGGGTTGGGGTCGTGACCTTTTGCAAGTCAATCAAGTTCTTCTAGACCATGTTGACCAGACATAGACCAGAACCAGGAACTCTCAGCCACACACTGCTGATTAACTCCTTTCTTAAACCTGGTAGAAAGTTTCAGATCCATGTGATTTTATTTTGACATACATGCTGTTGTGAGTTTATATGTTGCATTTACTGAACATTTGCATCTGTAGGATTTATAAGTTTTGATAGACAAAGGAGGTCTTGTTCTTCCTCACACTGAATGAGTAATGTCTGTCTGTGTATACTGTCATTCCTTCCATCTTTCTCTCCCTTCTTCCTTCTCTCTGTCTCCTTCCAACCCTCTTACTTCCTGCCCTCCACACTCCCACGATCTCTCCTCCCTTGTTTTGCTTTTCCTCGTCCACTCCCTTCATTTCTTCTTCTTCTTTCTCCTTCCTTCCTTGTCTGCTCCTGCACACCCTTTTTCCCTCTCTTCCCTCCTCATTTCCTCTCTTCTCTCCCTTTCTTTTACCCTCCATCTCCCTCCCTCTCTTCATCTGTGTCCATGCTTTATCAGTCACAGTGGGGTTATTTGTCTATCAGTTACAAGGGCATGTCTTTGCCAGGAGTGAGATAACAGAGGATGAAACCATGTGGTGGTCCTCTTTCTCTCGTACTCTCTCTGCCTGTCTTCTAATCTCCTGTGTCCGTGCTCCCTCCTTATCAGCCCCCGTTTCCTCTCTGCATTCCCCCCACCCTTTTTTTGCAAGGGCATGCACACACTAACACACACACACACACACACATTCATATTATCTTCTCTTTTTTCTCCTCTGTCCTCCGTTGGTGTTCATTAACCCAGTGCAGCAGACGTGGGTCTGTTTGGGGCCTGAATAGAAGAACACTGGTCTGGCATTGAGCCTGGCATTGGCCCTGATCCTCTGTAACACACACACACACACACAGACACACACAGACACACACACACACACAAAGAGATGGATACAAGCATGCACACATATGTGCAACATTCACACACAGTGCACACAGAACACAGAAATCTATAGACACGCCTGCAAGTACGTATGGAAGAAACACAAACATGCCTGTAAGTACACACACAGGCACATGTGCAGACATCAAACCCCCTGCACACCCTCCTGCACACACACACATACACACACACGCATACACATAGGCCCATCCATCCATCTTAGCTCCTTGATTAGATTAGGCATTATTAATGGAGGGCCTGTGAGCCGAGCAGACAGCGGGGTCACACCGAGTTTAATTCCATTCTCAGATAACTTCATTTGGCCTGATGCGATTGTTATTGCCCCGGTGCTAGATGTTTATAGGAAACAATAGCCCCCATAACACATCCAGACATCCTATTTAAAGAGGGTCAGCCAGGGGCATTGGATACAGCAGCTCCTCTTCCTGCTGCACTGAGTCCAGTGTTGTGGCTGATTTAAGGGGTTGGCCATTTCCCATGCTGGGGAAAAGAGGATTAACTAGCGTATTGAAATGTATTACCTTAGCCGAGCGAGCGAGCGAGCGTGTGCTTCCGCTGCATATGGATGGGCAAGAGAAACCAACGGAAAAGGGTGCTGGAATTTCGTGATAACCCTCCTCGTGGCTTTCAGCGAGCAGTAAATCTAGGTTTTTTTTTTATTGGTTCGTCTCGGGGAGCTTTCTAACAAAGAATAAACATTAACCGTAGATGGCACGAATTTATTATGTGTAGTCGTTGACAAGGCAAATAAAGCTGTCAAAGGGAGAGTGACAGAGAGGAAAAAGAAGAGATTGATATGTACATTGCATCAGGGAATGTAATTAAACTGGAAGAATGTGGATACAAACTCGTAGAGATATATATGTACATACTACCCTGTTATCATCTCAAAGGGTAATTTATTAAGTATGATACAAAAAGATGTGCTCATGTTAAGCGACCGCACCTTCTGCTGTGACTTTGGCCGCATGGTAACGAATGAAAATGGCGCCCTCACAAACACTCAAACATTAAACCGACTTGTCTGCGTTACCGCTCAGAATTGATTTCCACCCGTTTAAAGCGAACGAGCGAGACAACTGGACATCAAATGAGCCGCTCTCCTCCTTTCTAAACACAGACCACATTAATGGGAGCCGGGCTTCATGTTGAAACATTACAGCCCGCCGAGTGCCATTCCTTGGTTTTCATTTAGAAATTTTTACGCCATGTCACGTTAATGTTACAGCCACTGACATTTCAGTCATCACCTCATCGGAGCTGAGGTAATGCCTTCATGGTTTGGAACCAGAGGGTGCAGGACAAAAAAAAGAAAAAAAAGAAAAAAAAAGAGTGAAAACAATGAAAAAGTATTGGAGCCAGTCCAAGGGGCTGTTGGGAGAAAAGCTTATCATGTATCGTATTGCTGCTCTGTAGTCCTGTTAGTGTTAGCATGCTGCTGATGGACCGTTCTGTGCGGGTGGGTCAGTCAGAGCAGAGCCAGAATGGAGGCCCCCGCAGATCCAGTTTCTCCGTGATGGATGAGTTTGGCTGGAAACCGTCGGTGGAGCTATGACCTTGTTGATTACATGCATGTTTCATGGGGTGATGCTGTGGATTGAGGCTGCAGCTCCTCTTTTACCCGAAACCCACGGTGTCCTCTCCAAGCTGCTTCTCTTTCTCTCAGACAATCAAAGCTGCTTTAATTGGCATGTTTAATAAATGTGCAGGAATTCTCAGTGGCGCTCGGCATACAGGACACACTAATTTACCTAATACAGGTTCATGAGGGCACTTGCAGGGTAAATGTAGCAGGGTTAAGTATCCACTGATTTGAACGAATTTAAGACAAAGCTTTTAATCACATTAAATAACATTTCGCTATGCTAACTGCTTTAAAAGAGGAATAAACTAAGCTAAGTGGAAAATGGTCGATATTGTCTTTAAATGTGTAAATGTGTCTGTTCCAACGTGATGTTTTATGACAGCGATGGGATTTTCCACTTTTACCACTTTTAAACTTTATTATGTTGGCTGCTTATCATGCACTGATGAAAAGAAATAAACTACAATCCTAAAGAAAAATCTCCTTCACTTTTCCTTCCTATCAACACTGCATTACAAGTGCACCAAGTATGCAACCACTGAAGCACCAACTCCTTAAAACAGACTTTGTGCACATATTTAATAAGAACCAGCCAGGCTATGGAAGTTTTTGTTCTCATAACCAACGCAGGTGCAAGTAAATAATCCCAGTTTAGCTCCTCGTGCATTTGTATCTGATGAAAATAAAGCGATTCTGGATCTGAAATCAATGTGGTTGTACAGGAAGGAAGGGGAGAAAAGGGAGCTCCAGTTTCTGCTCACACCTGCTGCTCGCTAGCAGCAGTGCCCAACCCTCTGAGCGCTACGGGAGTGCAGGCTCACCGTGGACCGTACAAGCTGTTGAAAAACCCTAGGTGGCCATAATGAGAACACAGTGTAATGTATCACACCGCTGGTGCTATTGGAACCAGAGGCATGCTGGGTTTGCAGCAGACGGAAGAAAGTTAATCACTGACTTAAGGGCTATTCTCAAAAAGTTGTTGTCCTGTTTGAGGAAGGAGGGAAACTTTAACATTTTCTCACTGTGACTGATTTCAAGATTTTTTAAGGGTGAAATGATCATAAGAATCTTTATACTGTCCAAAATGAAATGTTACGTCACTATGTTATTGCAGTAAAGTGAAATTGCAAAACTTTTCTCTGTAAAGTGTGTTAAGGTACTTTTTTATCCCTACTATTTCAGCTTTTCAGTTTTTGAAGAACACTGTCACCCTGTTTCTGTTAACTGTTAGCATTTTCATATATTAGCTCCAAGTTAGAAAACAAAACAAAAACAGATGCTTCCTGTTTTTTTGTCACTGCATTTGATATCTTGTTCTATCAGTTACGTTCTCTACTTAGTGCACATCTTTATCAATAGTCAACATAGAGTTTTACTTCATAGAAAAAGATGTAAATCACATACACATACTGATGTAATGCTGCATTTTTATCAAACATTGCCAACACTTGGATGACTATATATAGTAAACATGTGTATATTTTTATATAATATTTAAGTTGTTGCGGCGTAACAGCACAGAGATCCAACAAGAAAGGAGAAATTACACTCCTGCTATTATGTTCAGCTGTTTGCCGGTGTGTCTGGTTGGCAGTTTGATCAGATACCGGGCGAGTTTGATACTGTCTACTTTTATGTGCAGTGTGCCATAATTGATGGTTGTATTCCAATCAGGGGCCGTAAAGCTGTCATCATCAGTCTGTGCTGCCAGAGGTCGCTTCCTCACTTCTCCCTCTGCTCTGCCTGTGGTTTGTGTGCAAAACAAACAACTGATAACAACCAACCCCAGATAAAGGAGTGATGTTTTTAACTGAGAGGGAAGTCGATAATGACACTTGGGGGTTTCGAGAATGATAGGTTACAGTGTGTACACCATGGAGATGATCTCGACATGGCACTGATTACAAGCCCTCAGATAAAGACGGCACTGTTTGGTTACTGTGTGTGAGTGCATGTGTGTGCGTGTGTGTGTGTGTGTGTCCGTGAGAGTGAGAAATATCTCCATACTCATGGTTAAAGTTTTTATTGAACTCTGCAATGTGTTTTCTGTCTGCATGCACATGTTTCCTTTATTTATATTGCATATATATGTGTATTTATGTGCAGTATAAATCTAAATAAAGTTTAATATGAGCATGCAGACATCAGTGATGCATGTGTGTGCACAAGCATTGTACTTAACTGTGTGTGTGTGTGCTGGAAAGACAGAGGCCTGATGTAGCCACATAATGGAGTAGCCATGCTGGGGTGAATAATTCATATCTGGATGGGGGCTCATATGAGGATATTCAACCTTTCTTAATATATTAAATTATTGCATGAAAGATGAAGGATAAAATATCCCAGAGTGCTTTATTAGCTGCATATCCGCATCTCTGAAAAAAACATTGTTTCTGTGATGTTACATGAGAGTTTGGCAGATTACTGGCATTTTTCTTTTTTGGTCGTCTCAGATCAGAGCAGGAACTACTTTGTTTTGATCAGGTGTGAATGTCAAGATTATTTATCTGTATTATAATCTTATTGTTGCATCTCTTATTCTCTCCCAGTGTTAAAAAAATCTCTTTCAATGTAAGTCTGCCGTCAAATTGCGTTATACCACACACTCCTTTATGTTACTGCATCATTCTGTGGACGACAGTGTAAATATAAATGATTGTGGGTAATCTGTCTCTTTACTTAAACTCTTTCCTCTTGGATGCCTGTAATACTGTCAGAGGATTTGAATATTTGTTCTGCTCAAGTTCCTACATTAGCACACTGAGTTTTGCCCTCAGTAAGGCTGCGGTGTGGTGTCAAATTGTGCATTTGTGTGCCAAGTTTGTTCCAGGTAACAGTGAATTTTTTGTTTTGATCTGTTTCCTGAGATGTTTATGCAAATTTAGAAATCATGCAAATGTTACTGATTATTTTCTTTTATTTGCATGGGCTCATTCACATCTAAATACAGTTTGAACACACTGATTGATACACAAAGAATATTTGAATAAAAGACACACAATGGCCATTCAGCATGTTTGCAAAAAAAACCCTTATTAAAGACAGCTGAACACTTCACTTGCTCTCTGTAACTTTGACCTCTCCAGTTTAATGTGTCCATGTTTGTATAATGGGTATGTGAACAAGCGAATTCCTAATTACCCTCGGTGGAATGACGTGATCGAGCGCTTTAAGAAAATCTCCTCCATGCACACTTTAAGACTTTTTATAGAGACATGTTATGTGCAAATCCATTGCTTTGGAATGGAGGAAAACAGCATTAGCCCAGAATGAGAAGGCATGAATATTGCATCAGAGCATTGTTATGCTCAGGCTCTCGTCTCTCTTAATGGTGCACTTTACCAACTAGCTATTTCCATTAAATGAGTGGGCTTAATGTGAGTGTATGTGCATGTGTGTGCATGCATGATAGTGTGTGTGTGTGTGTGCATGTATGGAGAAAGAGATGGAGTCCTTGTTTATGTGGATAAGTGATGTGTGCATGGCTTTTCCTGTGTTTGAGTCAATGACCACATTTGAGCACATTCCTTGTTTAAAGCTGATGCAAATGGTCCAAAATTGATCCAATGGCAAATTGTTAAACCTTAAACAAATTATCTTAAAAAAAACTTTATGGCTCCTGTTGGGAAAAAAAAAAAAAAAGAAGAAACCTGAGATGGAAATGTTCTTTTTCATGTCACCTGTGTGGAACGTCACACGGTGAACTCAGCATCGACTGGACCTGTGAACACTCAACACGATAATTCCCAGCGCTTATCTTCTAAGATAACAGCTATGGCTGTTTGTTTAACTTCTACAGTGACCTCTCCGCTGTTGCTTCTCCTTTTTTTTTTGCTTTTTTTTTTTTGCTTACCTCTTCCCCTGTGATCAAGGTTGGGAAACTCAATATCCCCGATGTGCTCTGTTTTTCACCTGGTCGTCACGGTAACCCAAAAACACAGGGGCGGCCGTGAATGAAATTCCTGTGTGTCATCAATCACTGGCCGACAAAGACGTGATTGTTGTGGTCTTTGAGTGACGCCGGGGGAATGTGCTGGCTGAGGCTGAGGCGGGGGGGGGGGGGCGGGTGCGGTCTGGACCAGCAGAGCTGAGACCTGGATGTTTACACTGTTCGCCTGAAGCTGGCACTGATTCAGGTTCAGTTCAGAGAGAGAGAGACTGTCGCTTCACTGTCATTACTAGATATATAGACCAGATTTTGACAAGGACACAGTGTCATGAATCAATCGTAGCATTGTGTAATAAGTGACGAGCATCAACGGAGAGACTGGTGCTCAGTATTGAAACATAGGATGTAAATGTGGTGTAAACAGCTGCCATAACAGAGAGCATTTGCATAGCAAGACTTGAAAAAAAAGTTCTAAAATCATTTTTTTTTAGGTTAAATAAATCCTTACTTTATGGAACAACAATTATGGAACAAGTGCTTTATTGCTTAGTACAATGCAAACAGCCTAAATTTTAGACCATCTGCAGTCAAGCTGACTCTACGTTTCTGTAACCTTTAATAGCAGGTGTGATTGCTCATTTTGTGCTGAAACTGCACAGCCAACACAGTAAACCTCCACTTTACTCCAAACAACTTCAAATCTCTAAATCTCCTTCCTGATTCATTACAGTGTCAACACTCAGATGGCTTGTCTTTGCCTAATCGCCCATGCATCTTAAACCCAGTGATTAGCATGTATGCATGCTAACAAGGCTCTTGAGAAGGACAGCTGTGTGTCATAATCCCCCTCAGCATTCCCACTCTGCAACACTGGGAATCTGGTTCATATTTGTGCTCTTGGAGTGTTTGGGTTCAAACATGGAGGAAAAAGGGGGTTCTGAGTTTAAAGCAACACTTTCCCAAAACAAAGTTGGTATTTTGCGGTTTATCTCAACAATGAAAAGGCTAAAGGAGAGAAAGCGAACAAAGTGGTACGAAGAACATGCTTTAAAAATTAAATTATAAAATTCTCTCCAGTGTGCCCGTGCTACAGGTTGTAAAACAAATTATTACACAGTGTTTATTATTCCTATATATTCATATTTATAGAATATGAAGTGTTAACAATGCCATTTTACCAACCAAGTAAGGACTGATTATAATGAACTTGGTCATAATATTCCTCTTCTTCTTTTCACTTAGCTGCTTTTCTTCCATTTTATTTACCTGATCGTATTTCTGTGGTCATACAGTATTTTCTATTATTGTGTATTTAAAATTCAACCTCACTAAGAAAAAATTACAGTGTTTAACTACCAATAAAACCACAAACCACCATTTTTACATTTCTGTTTGTGAATGAATTAAACAAATGAGATTGATGGTAATGAGTGAGTTTTAGATTTGCTGTGAGGCAGATTTTTGTAACTTTGAACAGAGCTTGTCTGCCTCTTTCCCTCCGCTTTCAGTCTTTATGCTAAGCTAAGTCAAACATCTCCAGGCTCCAACTCCACACTTGATGCACAGACCTTAGATTGATGTTGATGCTCTCATCTAACTCTTGGCAAGAAAGTGAGAACCAGTAAACACTTTTCCTAAAATGTTGAAATATTCCCTGAAGTCAAATTTACCTGACAAAGACTCTGGCAGTGCCAACAACCTGAACTCTGTGTTTTCTTGTCTCCTGCTTGTCTGTCACTCAGTGCACAGAAGCAGTTGTGTCTGCTTTAAAAAAAAAAAAAAAAAGTACACACACACACACACACACCCACACTCACACATGCAGCAGTAGAGGTATTGCATCACTGCAAACACAGTATCAGTCAGTGTTCTTTGTCTTCCAATAACAGTGACCTTTCCTCTCACAGCCAGTTGTTTTTCTAAAGTTCACGGTCAATTTAAAGGCTCTGAGCTCCATTTCCTCTGTTTCCTCCACAGAACCACGACAAAGAATGGGGGTCAACACTCGCTCTGTTTTCCTCTCATACCTGCTTAGCTGAACTTTGACACAAATACTGTACATGTACATCAGCTTGAACCCGCAAGCACCGACGACACATACACACCCACACTCGCACATACGAAAAGAGGCTTCATTTGTGCCAAGAGTTTTCTTTTCACCGGTAGCATTGGTGAAATCCAAGAGCTCTGTAGATATATTTTCTCCTCCCCTCTTCTCACTTCTCCTCTCTCCTCTTCTTCTGATTTACAGAAGCCAATATGTTCAGGCTTCCTTGTTTTCTCCAGCGGGACGTGTAGCCCTGACAGTAAATCTCTATCACCAATACTCCTCCATATGGCTGCATGAAAATTTCATTGTGGAGAGCCGGAGGCTAAAGGGCCTAGCTGGTGAAGTATGTGTGTGTGTGCTTGTGTGCTTGTGTATGTGTGTATGTGTGTGTGTGTGGGTTTGAGAAAGAGAGGAGTTTCTGAGGTGCAGTGATTCGAGGTTGGTTGACATTTGTGGTGGTGGCGAGTTTGTTGTCACAAGGGTGCTGTTGCTGTCTCTGCATATGTGTGTGTGCAGGTGTACATGTGTGTAAAAATCAGGCTGCAGGATTTATGATAGAAGGTGATGCCATTTATTGCATGGAAGGAAATTTAGTTTTTTAAAAAAATTTAATACACAAATCACTTATCAGGGATTTTATGTCTAACCTTTCTGTCTGTATGATATATGCATGTGCTGGATGGTAACACATATGTATCTGCTTGTGTTTGCAAAGTCAGCTTACATATTTTGAAGATAAAATACCACAATTTTTTTTTTCTGTAACCACAGAGATGAAACTCATCTTTATCTCATCTCTTTTAAATTAAAAAAAGATTGCCGGAATGTAATCTGAAGTACTTCCAAGTAATTAAATCTATAATTGCGAAGAAGCTTTGCTGAATGTTGTCAATCACAAAGTATGCTGGATTGTTTTTAAATATGTTCCAAGATTGTCTAAACTTCCTGGTATTTGTTGCTTGTGTTGAACTCCACCCATCTGGTTTTGCAAGCAGAGTAAAACAAACATGGGAAGTTATTTGGAAATCTCGTTCTGACTCATGTAAGGCTGCGAGAGAATCACCTGCAGCTACTGAAGACACGGCAGGTTTGAACACGTTGCGCCGCCATCGTTCAAACAATGCAATAGTTCAGTAAACAAAGCAGAATGGAATAAAGAATAAAGTGTAATAAAGGCTCTGTCGTGAGGTACACGTGACTCACTCTCTGCACTGGAGGCCTCCGATGCTGCACAGCTTGCAGGTCCTCAGGGAAACAGCCACACTAGAGGTCACTGTTGCAGTTCCAGAGGAAAGACATGGAGCAGATGAATGGAGGATGTGAACCATAAATTAACTTTTTTTTTCCTGCTAAATGGTTTCATTTCATAAATTGTTAATGTCACCTAATATTTGTCTGCATGCAGATACTCAGTATGCATGTGATATGAGAGTTGTGTGTGTGATTTTTAATTATTATAAGCATCTACAGACAAACTTACTGTTGAGTTAAAAAAAACTAAAAAAAAAAAAAGAGATTACGACAGGCTTTATATTCTGTCTTTATTTTATGTCACAACTTTATTTTCTCTTATGTAAAAATCTTTAAAACCTGCATTTTTCTTTTATTTTCAATCCCCAAAACTTGTGCTCTTGCTTTGTGTGAAGTCTTACCAGAGAGGGAAGAGGAAGGTCTTTAATATTTTAGAGGAATATGGAGCAAATGTAATGCATTATGTGGCCTCATAAATATACAATACACAGCTCTAATATGTCCCCTCTCTGTTGCAGTGTGAGTGTTTGCACATGTGTTTGCATCTGTGTGTTTTTGTTTTTAATTCTGCTTTTAATCATGTTTGAATAATAAGAACCAGCAGAAATCCGACTAAATCCAGTAACATTTAAATGCCTTCAAAGAAATGGATTTTCTTACACAATTTCACTTAAAGTTCTTTAAAAAAAAAAAAAAAAAAATCGCAGACATAAAGATAATTCATTATTCACATATTACACACCCTGAAGTTGTGACTGGTTGGCTGTGAACTACATCACCTGTGATTAATCATTCATAGACTCCATCTGTGTCCTGGACATTTCAGTCAACAGCAGACTCCAGGGCTCTATAATGCAGCAGGAAACAGGGAGCGAGAAACACTCTTTTCATCTCCATAAATAAGACACATACAGTAAAAGATGGACACGTGAAATTACACCTCACATATTGTGTAAAAAACCACAGGAGACTTTGCATTGTTCACTATATTACGCCACTAAAGTCACAGTGGATGCACGTGATTTCAAGCAAAAATTTCTATAAGAAATCTGACAGTTTTAAAGTCTTTGAACTTGTCCGGGTCTGATAGTTGAGCCAATTTTAGCCAACGTTCCACATCAGTTGTTATTCTACACTGTTCTGCAAACCTCAGATTATCAAAGCAAGCTGTGGAATGGTGTGTCTCCCCAGTTCAGGGTTTGTGAGGACATTCATTCAGTAATAGACGACCATATTCCGCTGTAATTTTTCATTGCAGATGATTTGCTTCGGCTTTTGGCTCCATATTTTTTTTCATGGGGTTTTGGTCCGATTTTGAACTACAAATGATTTTGGTGGGGGATCGCCGAGGATCATTTGGGAATTTATTAGAAGAGATAATTCTAAGCTTTGGTCTTTTCTTCTTGCTTTGTGTTGTGGGTGGAAGAATCACTAAATTCGGTTGTTACATTCTATTATTTCAGTTACAATGGCGGCACTTTCCTTGATGCCGCGGCGGAGCTGAATGAAAGCAGAATATGGGAAAAATCAAAGCACAAATCACATAAAAACACAGATGCAGGCATGCACACACAAACACGCACGGAGAGCAGTTTGCACATGCAGGCTCGCACACACACGGACGGAGTCACACATGGATGAACACACACACACACACACACACACACATACACATGAACACACATACTCACTGAGCTGCAGTTCTGGGCTTGATTGTCTTACCATCAGTCATTCTACCAAGTAGTAATTGAAAACACATCTCCCCCAGCCCCTGGCACCCATTACAAATAAGACACACTGGGGCTTTCTCCACACAAAACAAAGCATAATAACAAATAGAATCAGAACGACCAACAGAAAAAGAGAAGCATGCTGTAGTTTTTGGCACAACATGAAGAGAACACACTCCCAGTGATTGGTGGAAGGCCAAATCCATATTTCCAAAAAGGGGAAAGAAGAAATATATGTTTCCCTGACAAACAGACGCAGCACTTGTCCCGGGCCGATTCATAAATCGTCATATTCTGAGCTGAAGTCTTTGGAAAGTCTATTAGTTCCGGATGTCTTCTTATCCTCTGGTTTCTCTGAAATCTTAAGCATGAAGCACACAGAGGGTCAGATGGACGCAGAGACAGACAAATGGAAAGAAACGACCACATAATGCGCATGTCTCATATACATACACACACACACACACACTGCAAAACTCTAATCATGCATTTATTTTGTTTTATTATTAAGCCATAAATGTCTTTCTTGTAAGCTATGAAACAAGCTAATGCATTAACATTACTGTATTTCAAGTGTTTTGAATCAAGATGTGGGGTTTTTATATGACTTTTCTATAGCATAACATTTGTTTTTATGTAGAGTAAAACAGATGTCGGGAAGTCAGATAAAGGTTACAACTGAATTTCGACCGAGTGTGTTGTTGTTGTATTTTTTTTTTCTTATTTGAGGGCATAACTTGTCCCTAATGCCTCTCACATGTAAAAGCTATTAAAATGCATCACGTTCGTCATGACCTGGAGGTAAAGAGCAAATGACACAAAAGTTAATTGGCAGCTGTGAACGGTAACACCTGTGAACAGCCAGCGTCTTGTCCATGTGGTCGGACTGCATTCTCCGAATACACACACACACTCGTATACACACACACACACACACACACCACCACCACCATTCAAAACAAAGGCTGATCAGTGAGGCAGAAGAAAAGTGAGAGGAGGCGGAGGGGGGTGGAGGGGGCGTTGGGGTGGAGAGAAAAAGGCGAGGCTGACAAGCAATGATTGATGTTCGCCCATCACGCCAGGCCTGACACGCATCCCTCTCCCCCCCTCCCCTTCCTCCCTCCCTCCCTCCATTTGCAACAAAGTCACTAGTGTGTGTGTGTGTGTGTGTGTGTACGTGGATGGAGGTATGTTTTCCAATGTGTGTGTTCAAGACTAAAACCCATTCAATCAATAAAGTGAGGCTCTCTGAATCACGGGGCAATAGCCAGATTGCTGACGAGACAGAAGAAGAAGCATAGGAGAGCACATTTCACATGTAGATTAAAATCCCAGCATGGTAACCTTTGGTGTATGTGGGTTGTGTGTGTGGGCGGTTGAGTGGCTGTGTGTGCATTTTGTGAATATACATGCATGTGTGTGTATGTGTGCGTGTGTTTTGAGGGGGTTGGGTAGCAGCATGTAAACAGGCCGTGTGTGTCAAGGTGGCATGTGTGACACGAGACAGTCGTGTTTCGACACTAGTGATAGACAAGACCAACGTTGGGGTTAGTTGGTCACATGTTGTGTTTCTCTGCTGGCTGTTCTGGGATTCCCTGATGCTTTAAACCCCCCCACCCACCCGCCACCCGCCCACACGCACACACACAAAAACACACACACACACACACACACACTACACTCCACTCCTTTTCTTGGACCTTGTGATGCATTTGCAATATTTGTTTTTAACATCGAACATATGTTCTTGCTTTGGTTTACATTTAAAGTCCCTCCTTTCCTGCAAAGAACTGCTGACAATCTGACTTGCTATTGGATAAAATACAACATATAGAATATCCACATAATGAAAGCCTTTGCGTTTCAGTGCACTTCTTCTTTCCAGAGACAAATTTCATGGTATCCACAAAATGATGCCCCTGATGTTCCCTGCAGTAGCAACAAGAAATTTGTTTGGAGCAAAACACATTAAAGGTGGTATTAGCAACAATTATTTTTAATAGCAAAAATTTTTTTAAAAACCTCTGTTTTGGCCTCAAATCTGAAATAGAAATAGAAATAGAGAAATATCACCTTGTGATGATTAGCAGCAAAGATGTGGCCAAGAATAAAAAAAAAAAAAAGAAGTAGTAAACACAAATCTTGTAATTATCGCTTTGACAGCACTCTATAAACTAGACTTGTCATAAGGCTCACCTCATGTGTCTGCAATGCTGTAGAGCCACAACTGATTCATGGCTGTGTTGGATTTATTGTGCACACTTCTGTCTTTTCCATCAAGCCTCACACTGTGCAGCCTGTTGAGGGAGAAATACCTAAAAAGAGCGAGAGAAACCCAGACAGCTGTATAACTCTCTTAGGTTGTCAAAACATTAAAGATCCTCAGAAACCAAATCAATGCTCGAACCTTTCGTTTTTGTATTTTGAGGTCCTGAAGTAACGACCCGTTCCCGCCGTGAACGGTGTTTTACCATGTTTCTGTTGCACCTACCCTCCTTGTTAAGTGAAGCTGTTCATAAATCAAACATCACCTTTTATACATGAAAGGAAGCAGGTCACACGAACAGAGGAGCTGAGTGTGTTTGCAGGGGAATGATTCACCTCAACAGCAAAGTGTGAAGGCTAACTCATGCTGGTCGTCAAATGCTAACCTTTTGTTTGGGAGCGGAGTGTGTGTCAGCTGCAGGGATGAACCCTCCATTTTGGTTCGGACGTCTCCCCTGTTTCACAACCTCTCTTTAGATTCTGCAAACTTGGCGACTACCTAACCCACGGAAAAATGGGGACTGTTCAGAAACTAAACGCGCAGTGAATTCCCACGCCGCCACGAGAAGGCCCAGGTTCCTTGTGAAGATTTTTCAAAAACCGAAGCTTCACAAACCAAAACATACAAATCTGTTCTCTCGGCGGAGGAAGCGCAGGGCAAAGCCTTGATGGAAATGTTTGATTTCTTTTCCTCCCAACAGATGCTAAACGAGCAGCACGGATCTCTCGATTTGCATCTTTAGTTGCTTTGTTGATTTGATAACATATTTGCATTTGGAAACGGCTCGAGTAATTTGACTGGGGACTCCCAATTTGCCTTTGAGGAGAAGACTGCGTTGAAAACATTGCTTTGCTTTGAGCGCTGGCGTTTCTTTTCTTTCTGCTTGGCATACATTGTGTTTGTGAGTGTGAGATAGAAAGAGGGGTTTTATATTAGTGAACATATCAAAGAATTATTGTCTTATAACTGTGAGAGAGAGCGCTGATCCTGCTCCATATGAGCCTCTTTACACATCTTCTATCTGTTATATTTATCAGTCAGGAAATGGAAAAAACTGACAATAAGCAAACAAAAGCCAAGCGCTGGACTTTAACCAACCTCAGGCTGTAAACAGGAGTGAGTGTTTGTGCAATTTCTTGTATTTTCTTTACCTATATATATAAAAAAGGCTTTAGAGGAATAAAAAGACAATGAATAAAGCTTTAAACATCTATTAGGAATAAATAGAGATGTGTTAAAGGGGCTTTAGATAGATGATGCAGATGAGTAGATGTCATTTTAAAATAGAAATAATAAGACTAGACTGGACTAAAGATTTAGGTTTTAGTTTGTGTCAGTTTTACGCAGTGTGTTTTTTTGCAAGACTGTGGAGTTATTTCATTATAAATAAGCATAAACAGAAAAGACTAAAACATTCTTCGCAGTGCATGTATTTACTACAATGCAGCCTCTCTCCTCCTGCCACCAGTGTTAAATGAGAGCCAGATGATCTAACAGTACAAAGACTGTTCATCATCAGCTACTCACCATCAGCATGCAGGCACAGGCAGGACCCAGCATGACCCCGAAAAGGTCAGAACGACCAGTGTGTGTGTGCGTGTGTGTGTGTGTGTGGTGGGTGTGCGGGTTTTTGAACACTGGGAAACCCTGGGGCCTCCGTCCCACTGGAGATGGTCAGCTGGCAGGTGCTTGTGGCTTGTTTGTGTTTGTGTGTGTGCATGCATTTGCGTGTGTGTGTGTGTGTGTGCGTGCGTGCATGTGTGTGGTTGATCTGCTTTACACATTGCAAAAAGAACCTCTTGGCCTTGCAAATCGTGCCTTCTCTTGCATTTTCCATGGTGCATTTCTTCATTGCATCTCTAAGTGTGTGTGTGTGTGTGTGTGTGTGTGTGTGTGTGTGTGTGTGTGTGTGTGTGTGTGCGTGTGTGTGTGTGTGTGT
>JAQMCX010000003.1:20795651-20819954 GCA_029814765.1 Acanthurus leucopareius
TCACTCTCATTTAAATATTAATCTCCTGTTTGTCATGCTCAACCTGTGTGAGTGTGTGTGTGTGCGTGTGTGTGTGTGTGTGTTTGGTTAGTTCAGCAGCTGGAGTTCCACTCAGCTGGCCTCTCTTTATGCAGTCCTGCTTCAAATAATGAACTGTGTCTCTGCACAGCGGGAGCCATTTTAACTCAAGAGCAACATGCAACTTGCAGAAGCTAGCACCACTTAACATTTTAGCACCCGTCTAACATATTGAGTCTCTCACTGTACAACAGAGCAACATGTAACCGTGCAATTACCTCCAAGTCCCTTAAAGATGAGTCAACATCACATGAAAGCCCCTGATATAAAAATGATTTGCAGACTTTTTCTCCCCAAACTTTTGTAATAACAAAGCGTGTATTAGAAAGCTAATGGTATAGTTTTCCTGAATGTGCTGCTCCTTTTTTTCCTCGGGGGAAGATTTGGCACCTCACTGTAAAGCCCAGCAACAAAATTACCTCAGCCTAAACCTGTCAACAGACCATTACAGCCCACGCTGACTATTACGGGCTGGGGAAAAAAAGGGCCAAAGCCATTGTAGCGCAAAGGTGTTGGCAGATATAGGCCGGAGGAATGTGGCAACAGGGATATTTGTTGGCTGTGTGCAAGAGAGTCTTGTTTCTCAAAACACGGTTAAGTCTGTGGACACTTATCAGCATGCTTAATAAAGCGTGATGATGCCGGGATATCAATACCGGATCAGTATGGATGGAGAAGATTTTAAAAAAAAAAAAAAGAAGAAGAAGTGATAATCCGGAGGGTGAACGGTGTACAAGACATGGAACTTTAGAAAGCAGAGCTGATTGCAGAGCTTTCAGTGGAATAATAAATCCTTCACAAGACCTGTTTTTTTTTTTTTTTGTGTCCTTCCATTCCAGAGAAATGATTTAAACTGCAATAACGAGTTTGGTAGACGACTCCTTACTCCTTATCAGTACATCATACTTTGGCCTTTACATGACTTGTTTTCTAAGAAAAGATACTCTAGTGATTAACTAGTTGTAAATTACTTGGATAAGAGTGTCGACTAAATCTCCCTCAGGTGGATGAAAAAAAAAAAATGCTCTCAGACTGTAAAAATCGCCAAAAAATTCAAAGTATGCTGTTTTCACAGTAAAAGCAATACATTAAGATTTTGATGTTAAAGCTATACATCACCATAATAATTTGTATGTCATGATTAGAGGAAGGAAAAGGTACCTCAGAGAATATTTGTCTATGAGAAACAGCTGAAACATAAAAATTATTATTATATTTTTTTTACCTAAACTTTATCCGCCTTAATACTTTAAATACTAAGATTTCATTCTTCTCTCTGTGAAGCTTTTAAGAAATTCTTTTTCTGAAAGCATTCGCATGCTTCACCAATAAATTGTCAATTTGAAGATAAATGTTTCCAGAGAAACAACATGAGCAAAAAGTTTGAAAAAAAAAAAAAAAAAAGGAGGCAAATCAACGATGAAAAAGATGAGAGTGTTTTTCCTGCAGCTCCCGACTCCCCGAACAACCTGAACTCTTCACGTAAGCGTTGCCCCATCATGCTCATGGGCTTTCCATCACTGTCCTCCACGGAGAGGGTGTGTGGGGGAATTTTGGCAACCCTACCCCCCCCTTTAACTTCTCCCCCAGTGAAGAGGGTAGTCATACCTGGGGGCCCATGAATGGAGCCCTCAGGTAAAGCGCTGTTGAAACAAATCTAAAGCTGCCTAATGACACGCACCGTGAAACTCTTCACAGGTCATTTACGCTGCTGACAGGCTGCTGCCACAGCGCTGCACACCTCCTCCTCTGTGTGTGTGTGTGCGTGTGTGTGTGTGTGCAAAAGACAGACTTGGATTGGGACACGGATATACAAACAGATGGGAGATAGATAGCAGGAGTTAGAGTAAGAGAGAGTGGAAAAAAGCGGCTTATGTATGTGTGATATGTATTAGTCATACATTAGAAGGTAATCTGTGTGCTATGAAAACAGTGTTCGGCCTCTCTGCAGCGTGGCCTCACAGCATGGGAAAGCAATTAGAGATGCTATCTCCTATGGCTTCTCTGCACTTGGGTTAAGGAGGCAGCAGCTACTTCAGGTCGTATTTCTAAAGTTGTTTAATTTATGTCTGCTGTTCTTGGAGTCTGTTTTGTAAGACAGTGGATGCCCTTGGAAAATTTTGGCTCATATTAATCTACTGCAAATGCATCAGTAATCCAGCACACTAGTATGCCTCCAGGTCTCATTACTCACTTCCGCCACATCAACCCAATAATGGGATGAGTGAAGAAAGATGGCAGGAGGAGGTAACAAAAGGGGAGTAAGTGCTTCTTTTCCAGCTCTGGTTCCCTAAAACAAAACCATTTTTTATTTTTGGATAGCAGATTGCAAATCTAGATGCTTTAACGGTGTGTTTTTTCTAACGCTTATCTCTACTTTTATCAGTTTAGTGAAAGCATTTTCCTTCTGGAAGTGAAGTAGCTGCACTCTGAAGGCAAGAAGACATAATGCCGACACTGTAAATTAAGCTCGACTGGCTTGGATCATTGCAGTCATTCAACCAAATGACATTTAAGATACAGAATGTAAGAAAGATGGAATCTGGTATTTTTCCTCTGCGTTTGTAGCTAGTGGATTATCACAAGTCAGTACTGGAGCACTTTTACTGCCAGCAGGGGTTTATAGTCCATTTTTTTTTTCCCTTTTGCTCTTTGCTTAGTTTGGCAAAGGTGTAAATATGGCAACCTGCCACACAAACGATCACACGGAGGAAGAGTGGATGGAGTGAGATTGTGGCAGCAGGAAGGAGATAAAGCCTCTGATTCTAGTGCTGCTGATCCATCGCTGACCCTCTCCTCTGACCTCCCAGTTTAAAGGAAAAATACTACAGATGTCACTCTGTATATGTGTATGAATGCATTCATTCCCTTAATGAGTGATTTATTAATGAATGAAAATGAGGAAGAATAACAGTTCTTAATCAGAGGGTACCTAAAGGGAAAAAAACACCAAGACAGACTGAGATAAAACAGTTTAAGAGACGTGTTCGTTCCTGCTTTTATTTGATGTCCCTCCATTAAAAACTGTAAAGACTATGACTTAACCTCATGCTGATTATGACTCTAATGGTAGGTCATCTCTCCATTCAGCAGATCAAAAGACTCGCTTCAGGTAGGTTCACCTGCCAACACAGCCCTGGAGGCACTTATGTTGCAAAGACCCCTTTCAAAATAGTCTTTGAGGGTGGGGTTGAAGGGGGGGTATAACTCATGCAATTTACTCATCTAGAGGAAATGTGGATTCATGGTAGAGATTTTTTTTCCATATCTGTCATCAGCGCAGAGCTCCGAGACCTGAAACTGTGAATCAACAGCGTCTTTAACAAAGGCTTTGTTGTGATCCTCAAAGGAGAAATCCTCTGTTCACACAGGTGGGGTCAAAGGTCACGCTCAGCACAGAAAAACAGCCTCTGTGAGCCGTTACGCCCTGAGTGCGCCGTCCGTAGTCAGCATCAGTGAGCGCTAAATGTGCACATTTGTAACAAGAATACACTAAAGTCATAAATCTTCAACTGCTATGTTTCACGTTTATGTGAGCTTATAAAAATCCCCTTCAATTATGAAGTTGCAAGCAAATATAAACACCAAAATGATCATTATCAGTAAACATTTTAGCGTATTTATTGTACTTTCTGAATAGACTGCTTCTGTCTTTCATGTTTAGGAAAAAAAAAAAAAAAATCCCAGGTTGTTTTGTTTTTCTAACCAACTTTCCCTGACGTATCAGATAACAAAACACCAATCTGTCCACCACATTCTCTCCCTCCCCCACCCCCACCACCCCCCAAAATTGCTAACACACCATCGCAGACCCTTTTTCCCAACTTCAATTAATGTCTCCCCACATCAGCTTCAAGCTGCAAATTCCCCCTCTTCCAAAAAATGAAAACATTCACATAAGAATAGACAGTTTAAACAGGTGCCATGGTAACATAATCGTCACTGCGGCAATTACTGCCTTATGCCTGACTAACAGCCATAAATCATTCTTTCTCTACAAAGAGGACGTTGTGGCGCTGCACTCCCATCCAATAATCAGAAATTTCTCCGTGTACGGCGTGACGAGTGGGCGCTGAAACAGCCCATTCTTCTGTTCGGCCGCCGATATTTCGCTCTCTATGGCGACATTACAGGGATCCTTCAGCGAGCACGATATTGTACCTGCTCAACACCTGTTAGCTTTAGCCGAGGGTTTCATCAGATAGTTGAAATAAATACTAGTCATCATCATAATCATAATCATAGTCATAAAAACCAGAGGCCTTTATGCTGTTGCCAAATTGCCCTGCCATCTGATTTACAGTCAGACTGTACGGGGAGGGGGGGGGCAGATAAGGCATGGAGGAGGATGGAGCCTGCTACGTGCTCCGAATATATACTCCGCTACACACACCTGCAGACCACCCGTCTCACACTCACACACACACACACACCTGGGAACTCAGAGGCATGTGATGGCTGGGGATGGGCTTGGAGAAGAGGAACACAGAGGAATTCTCTTGGGATTACAAAGAGGGACATTGTGTTGCTGTAACACTCCCCACAGCAGGTGAGCGGAGTGATAAGGGACCGGAGGACAAATTAGCCCCCATATTAAAATAATCCTTCACGTCTAATAACAATAATACGCTCCACACTGAGGCTGTTGCACATCCACAATGGTCTTCCTCTTCAGGCAGCGACTTGTTGAAAACAGATTTGAGTGTTTGTGAAATGGGTCCGTCGTATCTGCTCGACCTGTCAGCGGTCCCGAAATACACGGAGGTTAGCGTAATGGATGCTAATAACCGCTGTAAGTAGTCGGACTGTGTTCACTCAAAATCCTGAACAGCTGTTTGATACGAAGGTGAGAGTTAGTGACGCAGCAAAAAGACATCCAACAAGAACTACACCCATTTTATTTGAGGTCCATTTCGGAGTATGACTCCACCTGTGAAGACAGATGGAGGTCCACAGTGTCGCCTGTTGCTTTAAAGGGAATTTCTCAAGTTTTAATTTAACGTCTTACAAGCTGTTGGTGAAGGTTTTGAAAGAAGGGAGGCATTTGAAAGGCAGGAGAGACCATCTGGAGTGAAGCTTTCCAGTTGCATTATGGGAAATGTAGGATCCTGTCTTTATTTATGGCTCTATTCATAAGGGAGAATGATAGTCAGGATACCTGGACCTCTACTGCTTTGATTTCTTCTCAAAAGCTAAAAATCTTAATAGCAAACTTGATTAGGAAACTTTTCAAGGATGCCATCTTTATACTCCATCATGATTTTATCACCTTTAACAAATGAACCTGTTTACCTGTTGAATGATCCAAAGGTTCTTTTTGGATCAATCCACAAACCTCCCTGGACTTTCTGTGTCTGGCGTCAATTTCATAAATAACATATATTTACAAAAATCAATCACAATCAAGAGAATAAGATAAAACAATAAATATTTTCTCTCTGTGCTGTTTTAAATCAAGTGCATGCAAATATTCACATTCTGTTTATCTACGATTCACACAGTGTCGTAACGGTTTTGTTATTTGGGTTGCATGATGGTTGATAATAAATCACTGGAGAAAAACTTTAAAGCCCTGGAGGTTCAGTATGGATCAAACCAAATTCTGGCCCAAACTTGGGCGTTCCCAACAAATTTTATAATCAGGCTTAATTCCTCCCAGGTTGACGATCATTTGACTTTGACTTTGAGTTTGAAGGAGGTCTGATTATGGGTGAAGGATCATCGATTTGGCTCACAGTCAGCTGGATATCAGGCAGGTTGGAAAGTTGAATAGTTTTGTGTTCCAACCTCTGTTGAGTCAACATCATGTACAAGAAGGAAAAACAACACAGCGTCTCTTCAAGTGTTCGAGGTGCATTCAAAGAACTTGAAGACCAGACATGATTGAAGCAGTTTATTCAAGTATCAAATGTTCAGTCTTTTGTTTTGTGACTAACAAGTGAGAGCAAAACCAAAGAAATTAATACAGAACTGTGAAAATTATGTCATTAGTCAAACAGCTGAAACTACAGTTTAAAGAAAAAGTGACACATAAATAAATGTATTTTAACATCAAAAACCTTGTTTGGTGTTTTACTTTGTACAGACAACACCTCAATATCACAAAGGATAAATTAGAAGTTCATCATGTTTCTGTGCAGTAACAGCTGTAGTTTAATCTGATGCAACATACTAAGGCACTAAGGAAGAAAACAAAGAGGCGACTAACATTTAAACTGATTGTTTCTCTCAGAAGTCTACTACTTTTTAATAATCATACTTCAGATAATCAAAACTTCCAGGCACTGTAGGGAGGCCGTCCTTGTGATTTCAGTCTGATCCCATAGGAATTAAAAACCTGCACTTCCATGGTTGTGTTTTTAACATTGCTGGATAAAAAATTTCCAAAAGGTGCATAGCATAGCTAATACGATAAACTGTGCCTGCTGGTGAAGGCAGTACCAGTTTTTATGGTTAAACACTCGATTTTAACCAGTGCAAAACTGAAATGATGAGAAATGTCACATGCACAAGCAAAATACAGAGAAAACAAAACAAACATGAAATATTAACCAAAAAACCCCAAACTGCTGAACAATGAAATGCTTATTTTTGAATGCAGTATTGCATTTTCTGCATCTAACCCTAACCCTCATAGCTGGCCCCAAAGATAAGTTTTAGATTATGTTATAATACTGTTTTAATTTACTTCAAGTAGAGCAACGATCTTTTGATTACAAAGTTATGCGAACTGCCAGATATTTCAAGCGCGCATCAGGAGAAGTTGCAGACACATAATCTGTCTAATGAAACACAAACAGTAGAAAATACAGCAGTTACTGTCTGTGTTCACTGTCCACTGTAAACATCAGCTTCTGATGGATAACATCAGCAACACACTGTGTTTTAATGTTTATCGCATCAAAGTTTGAGACTTAACAGACGTGGAAGTATTTACTTTGAAACAAATCAGAAATCAGTAAAACAGTTTTTCGGTCCAAACTGTGTGCAGAGAGCTGAAATAACAACGCTGGAGAAACAACAGGAAAATATGTTTGCTGCGTTTGGAATTATTTCAGACTCGGTGGATGTAAACCATTTTTTCAAACTCAAAAAATGTGAAGAGAGCACAAAAAAAACCCTTTTCTCGCATCCAATTGTGCATAAAACTCCCTTCTCATAAACATGTTTTTACATTAGCAGCGAAAACGGCTAACAGCTCCAACAACAGACTAACACTTCATGTCAGCAGATTTCTTGGTCTTTTTATGTGCAGAGTCAAGCAAATCATCCAAAACCTGGTCATTTATCTGAGATGACGTCATGTTAGACATCTTGATAAGGAGGTGACTGAACCGCTGGTATGGAATGATGAGTTCGTAAAAGCTTATTAGAGTATAATAACATCCCTTCAGTCAGGACGGCGCCCCTCTATGGTTTTGGGGTGTTCTGCATTCTCATTCGCCTCCTGGCCAAAGCTTCCTGTTTCTTCCTCTCAATCTCGGCTGCAGAACACTTCCCTGTCATCTGGCTTGTGACAAAAACTGGAAAGGAAGAGGGGAAAGTGAGAAAAAATAAATGGAAACACTGAATATAGTTATGCCGGGAAATAATATACTTGCAAAGACGTGCAGAGAAAAGAGGAAATCAGCCCCAAATCAGATCTTGTGCGTCATTGCTTTGACCTTAAACAACTTATTTTTAATTTGTTAACATAAAAATATTGCTACCATAAGTTAAACCAGTGGGTACCCACGGTAAAGCTCATTTGAGAACACAAAAAAACCCCATGGCTCCAAGTCCAGAAGAAAATCAGTGTGCATTTCATTGGCAATGGAGCTTCCTGAGGTTTGGACCCTTGACAGTATCACAAATTAAAACCATAGCAGTATGTTTACTGGCTTTGGGGAGAATTGTTCATGTGCACATGCACTGAACTGTCAGTGATTATAAGAAAAACATGTGACATCTGTTTTACTTGTTTTAGTTTTCACTTGTATATTCAGTCTTATAGCAAAGCACTGAGGACGGCTGATTGAAGAGAACTACAAAGACGCATCAGTGAACCAAAATAACCGTTTAACAAGAAGATTAAAAGCACTGGACATTGTTTAGAGATGTTGCAATGTATTATAATTAATGACAAGAGTTACATTTAAAAGAAATATTGATTTTGATATGTTTTTGCTTAAACAACAAAGCACTGCCAGTCATTTCTGTCCTTTATTAGACACTTTTGTTCAGTTTTGATAACAGACTCTCTTCCCAACTCCTTACTCATGTATTTTCAGTGTGATTTAATTGCCAAAAAATAGCCAAAACATGCAGTATAAAAAGTTAAAGATGCATTTAACTTGAAATATTTTGTAGATATTGTAGTAATATCGTTGCTGTCAAGGCCATTCAGACATTCAGACAGCTTACCTTTGTTGCTTGTGACTGCTGAGTCAGTTACATTTCTCTTGAAGGCTGTGTGATGGGACTTCTGCGGTGCCTTGGCTGTCACTGTCTGTGATTTCATATCCACATTAGCATTTCTTGCCTGGAAAGTTCCAGAGGAATCCTGACATTGGCTAAATGTGCCCAGACTCATGTGGCTTCCTGGGAGGCTCTGAGACATCCGTGACTTGTTGTTGGCCCCCTTCATGGGAACGTTCCATCCTTGGTAGCTCACAGCTCCACAGCTAGTCTCCGGAAGAGAGTTTGAGCGAACAAAAGCACATGGTGACTGTCTCTTAGCGCTGGAACAGGCTTTCATGGGCGCAGTGGTTTTCCGTTGTCGGTCTGCAGCGGTATCTTGTTCCTCTTGGCAGATGTTTGGGCTCACTTGCTGTGGCTGACTGTTGGAGATCTTCTCCACGCTGTCACATACCTGGTAGAGCAGCGCGTCGTCGTCTCCATCGTCCCATAAGGTGTCTGAAATGTCTTTAGCAGAGTCTGAAGAAACACAAGTCTTCTTCTGAACTTTAGTGATCTTGTCAGTATGAGGGGCAGACTGTCTCTTCGTGGACATCTGCGGTTTAGGTTGTATAACAGTGAAGCTGGACTTGGAAGCCTCCTTGGCAGCGGCTTTGGGCTGGAAGTGAGGGTTCGGCTCCAACTTGAAAGTGCTTCGGTTGGTGGTCTTCGGTGAAGGACACAGTTCTTGGAGTGCACTGAAGCCTGGCTTGGAGTGCAAGTTTAAATGCTGACGTTCAGGGTTTGCGTTTGCAGAAGGTTTGCATGCAGAGGTGAACTGGGTATTATCTTTCTTAGTGTTCTGCAAAGTGGTTTTGGGGTTGGTGTTATGTTGCTGGTCAGGATTCTGGGTCATCGCCAACACAAAAGAGTCATTAAGCAGATCATCGTTCTCCCAGTCATCATCAAAGTCATCACAGCTGTTTGCACTAAAACCACACGATCCTTTTTCTCCAGCAGGATGTGCAGCCGGGCCAGACTTTTCAGATGAACTGGTTGCTGATTTTGTGGTTTTAGCTGAAGTTGAAGTCACAGGTTGGTCTCTTATATCCTGTGAACAGGCTGATGTTGAGGAGCCCTGGCTCAGCCGGCCGCTCATCTTCTGAGTGGAGCAGTCAAACAGAGCGTGCAGCTCCGCCTCCACCTGACCGGATGAGGAGATGCACTTTGGGTCCTTAGCACTGTTTGGGAATGGCGTCCCTCTTGGTTTTGTTTCAGAGGTGTTTCCACAGTCATTGAGGTTGTTGTTAATAGTGTTCAGCTGCTCTGAAGTCTCCCAGTCTTGTTGCATGTTCTCATCAAACTGTCTGGCCAGTTTCACCAGGTCGTCCACGCTGCTCTGCCTGAAGAGAGAAAACACAGACAATATATATAATAATAAATATATATAATTCCTCATGTAGGGAGCAACATCACAGCCACTCAGTGAATATCTGGGTCAATATATTGATAACGCACCGAGTGGACTTTTTCCTGACTCTTGGCTTTGGAACGTCCGGTGTGCTAGGAACGGGAATGTCACCTAACCACTGCAGCAGAGGAGAATCAGTCCCTTTTCTTTTCACATCCTGAGTGAGACACAAGCACAAAACTCAAAAAATATTTCCAAAATATACACTGCACAAGCCCAAAAATCTTGGTGCAGCAAAGTCACAGCTACTTCTTAGTTTTGATTCAATGGTTTATTGTTTCTGAGAAAAAAAAAACTGACCTTAGGAGCAATTCGGTTGACGATGTCTGATATTTCCACAACTCTGGTGTTCCTGAACCCTGATCAAGAAGACAGATCAACATAAATAATTGTTACACTGCCAACTAAAAACAATGTAAATTAGACATATGACTCAATTTGCACGTATAATATAATAGAACCATGTTTTTATGTCGTTCTGGGAATCATTCATAACTTTAAATTTTTTAATCTGTATGCTCATGTATCAGTTAGTTTTATCCACTCATGTTAGGTTTGTATCCTCACACCATATGGTCATTAGGTAAAACAGCAAGAGACGCGTTCAGCAGGTGTATTTGTCATCATTCATGTGAAACCTGTCATGCAGATGTGATTTCTGCGTTGAGCATCGCTGCTGTTTACCAGCATTAGCTGAAGTGGGAGAATTCGAATCCCAGATAATGTCTTGCGACGGCTCCACATCTCCTGGAGAATCCCCATTATTCAAGCCCAGGTATCTGCTGCAGGCTCTGCCTTTAGGACTCTGCAAATCTGTGCATCAAAAAAAGATATCAGATGTTACTGCAGCTTCATGAAAACATCCACAGTCAATTTGTTATGTTGTTTCAGTGCATCTTACTCAGCAGTTTACATGCTTAGACTTGCATGTGTCCTATTGGTGCAAACATGCTTTAAATCCAAATATAATCTCAATCAGAAGTTGTGTTTTTTAATGGATATTTTATTTTAGTCTTTGTCAAACATCACGTGGTCAACTTGAGAATGTTTGTGGTCTCTAAGACAAAAGTTAAGTGGAGTATATTGTGAATTTAATGAAATAAATAAGGTTTTAAATCAGCTAGCATCTTGTCATTAACGCTTAATCGGTTTGATCGCCTCATGGCCGCCGCTGCTGCCCCTCCTCCTCCTCCTCCTCCGCGTGAGCAGGTACGTTTAAATGATTTCAATCCATCAGTTTATTCCGTTAATCAACTAACGTTACACGCGCTGATTTGCAGATCGTTGCATATTTTGATGGATCCGCAGCCTCACCTTTACACACAGGTAATGTTGCCGTACCTGGCGTCTGCTTTCCTGTTTTCTCATCTTGTGTTTTGCTGCTACAGAGTTTGGAAACATCCCTCCACATATCAGTGAACTTGGCAGAGTCAGCAGCAGGCTCTGACATGGTTCACTAAATCAGAGGAAACAGCGCAGTTTCTGCTCAACATTATTAATTTAACGGCTTCGTGAATGTAACGTGGCTTTAAAGAGCGCGGCTGATTCTTTCCAATCAAAGTTTATCCATGTTTATCCAACGCTTTTGTTGTGTTTTTGCTTTTAGCTTGTCGTTTCTGAGCGAGCCGCCATGTTTGTCCGATACGTCACCAAACTACGGATGCCGGGAATGTTTTTGACGCAGCTCGTTCGAAGATGCAACAACATGAACAGAGGACGATTTAAACGATCTGCTGAAAGGTAGCCTATGTACTTAAACAGTGATAATAACAATAGCAATAATGACGATAATAATAATCATAATAATCATAATAATAATAATAATAATACAACTACTTTTACTACTAGTATTACTACTAGTACTACTACTAATAATAATATATATTTATTTATTTTCATATATTTATATTTATTTATATTTATTTATTTTATTTGATATCTAATAATGTAACCTTTATGAGCACTCTCCTCTCTTATTATGCAGTCCAGTGTGCCATTTAAATACAAGATTTGCTACTTTACCATATGTAAACTTATAAAAAATACAAAAAAATGAAAAGGCATTGTTGCTTTGTTTCATTAAATTTAAAAATATATAAGTAATGCACTACTTTAAAAAGTCCAACAACTTTACACCGACAGAGCTCTTTTTTGTGACTTATTTACTTTCATACTGTGAGATGCTGTTTGGACATATGTTCCTTGAAATATTATTTTAAATGCATAACTTTTATTTGTAATGGAGTATTTTTAAACTGTGGTATTGGCGCTTAAAACATCTACACATTGATGTAAACATAAATATT
Source organism: Acanthurus leucopareius (assembly GCA_029814765.1). Lineage (NCBI taxonomy): Eukaryota > Metazoa > Chordata > Actinopteri > Acanthuriformes > Acanthuridae > Acanthurus > Acanthurus leucopareius. The sequence continues at coordinate 20,807,883 of JAQMCX010000003.1, forward strand.
ATAGATGAGAAAAATATGAATCAGGCAACCTCACATGTTACATCAGTGTAGTGTGAGATTTACATGACCCAGGAAAATAAATAAAAGTGACAATACTGAAACCTCTTAAACCACTTCAAGGGCCCTTTAATGTCCCCAGACTTCTAATCCTACCAATGCTTCAGACTATGGAGCCTAAATAGACATAAAATAAAATATGTCTCATTATGCTTATTGTAACATTTCCAATGCTCTGAACAAACAATTATCACTACAATTTTTCCATTTCAGAGTTAGTTTCAATAAACAGGGTTAGCAAATCCACGTTTATACTGCCTAAATCTTAACGTTTTTTGGGAGCTTCATGGAGTACAGACATTAAATCTGAGCTGGTATTATTCTTGGCAGGTTACAGGCAGTACAGTAAATATTATGGTAGACAGGCTGGTACAAGCAAATAGTTCGACCCATATGATTTTTTTCTGTAATTGTTCAGCTTTCATTGGGCCTGAAGCTTGTTTGTTTGCAGAAGCCGCTTAGTGAATGGTGTTTTTTTTTTTTTACATGGATCACATGCCTGTTGTCAAATGAAGGAATCCTATGTTTCACATATGTTTATTATGTAGTTCAAACAAATTCATAGGCACCATTCATATCACATGCTGTACTGCAGATATGCAACAAAGGTCTGTTGAGGTAAGAATGCAACTGTGTCTGCAACCACTTTATAAAAATCAGCCTGATGAGTATCAGCCTGCACTTTCCTTTATCAACAGTCAATTTTGTACTTTCAGTAATCATTACATATGTGTGTGAGTGTGTGTTACTTTGTATACCCACTCTGTATAGATGTATGAGTCAGTGTTGGCGGGTGTGTAAAGCCCTCTGAATGGTCAAAAAGCCTAGAAAAGTGATGCATCAATGCAGTCCATTTACATCAGAAGTTGTTGGACTGTAAGCACCAGGAAGAGTGGAGTAAATAAGTCTGTATTTTTATCATTTAATATTTTATAATGTGTTGTTTTTTTGGAAATATAATTAAATGTTGCAAACAAACCAAAGACAGGAAAAAAATAAAAAAATCTAAATTAATAAATAAATAACTGGAGTCGTCATGGAAAAATCTGGGATGAAACCGGCCTCATTTGCTGCACAGTTGCTACCATAAGAATTCAATTTGTATTAGTTTTAATTTAATTTAGTGTTCCATCCTGTTTCAGTCATTCAAATATGCAGAATACTGGCGCATAATGTTAGCTATTGACATTCTTTCATCCAATCATCCCTCAGAAAGTCTTTTTCACTTAGACATGACTGGAAACATAAAAATACTCAGCTTGGAGTTATAATTTGTCTAATATATGCATAAAAGTTCAATTACTTTAAAAAAAAATCCTTACACTACATTTTTTTCATTACAAAAATACAGAATCCCTGACTGTGCACATACCTGTTTTTATTAAAGCCTTACAACTGAACACAAGATGTCTTGTTCTTTTATAAACAGTCCATTCTCAATGTGTGTGCAATGAAGGCTTTATGTTTCCACATCACACCAAAGAAAGTTGCATATCAAACCACAAGTGGCTTCCAAACTAGCTTCCAACATTTTTATGATGTTACAAAATCACTCTCGACTTAAACTCAATTTTCAGCAGATAAATTTGAAAATAGCTCTCTGCTGTCAAAATCTGCAGATGTATTTTTTTTTTTGCACCATGAAGGACAAGCATCTGACTTATATAAACTTTTATCTAGAGCTTGTACGGATAAAAACACATTACTGCTTCACAAACAGCTAATGTGTTAGTTTTGACTCGAAAAAGACCTCCAACATTTTGCCTATTTTGGTCATCAGTCAGATAAAAGAGTGAGGTCTTGGAGTCAATGTGGAGTTTAGCAAAACCTTAGTAATAAGATCTGTATGAACTAAACTTGGCATTTGGCTTTTTCCCATGCTCACAGTTCGTCTTGGTCAAATAAATAATTGGTTCAGTGGTAACTGGTTAGAAACATGTGGGTTGATAAGTTCTTGTGTTGTTAGTCCATGTTTCCACCATCGTCATCTTCTTATCTATGAAAACTTAGGAAAGGAGGTGCAATGTTCAGAGTTTCCACTGAACACACCATGAGTCCTTAAATCAATAATTACATATATGGTTAAAAAAAGAGAAAAAGATATCCTTGTTTTCCTGAAATTAAACTTATGAAAAGAGATCAGAGGAGGTTACATGACTTTTAGGTCACTCGTTGATGGTGCAGTTTGTCTTTCTGTGCAAAAATGTGTTAATAACTAGTAGAAAGGTCAGAGGTCAGCATTGCAAGAGGAGCAAGTAAGGATTTGTAATCTAATCAGTTTTGTATCTTACACTCTTTTGCATTTGTGCAGATTTGCTGAATGTGATGGATTTAGTCCTGATTTGATTTTACTCTCATAATTTGATGCAAATTCAGATTAAATCCTTCTTTGTTGATGATTTTGGGTCGTTAATGTCAAATCAGTTTTTGAAAAATACTCTAAATGTCAAAGAACTGAAGACTTCAACACATTTCTGACATTCTGTGAGCAATTTCCAGAATAAAGCACTAGATGGTGCTTGTATACCTCCTTAGTCCTGTTTGTGTGTGTGTGTGTTGGGATGTGTGTGTGTGTGCATGTGGGGGAAATACAGAGAGAAGGAGAGATACAGTTAGTAAAGTCGGTGTAGACTGGCTGCAGATGGATTTGTGCAGAAAATGTTTTAGTGGGGAGCTGTGCTGCTGGAATAGCATTTTGTAACATACACACACACACACACACACACACACACACACATACACACACACACAAGCATGCACACAAGCTGCAGTGAATTAGTACGCTTGATTATACTTGATTCTGCTTTGATTGTTTTCATTTGGAAGCAGTTTATCAATGTAAAGAATTGGAAAAGCCAATCAACTGTGTTTCTTTGATTGAACGCCAGAAACTGTTATGAACAGATGACCTGTAGCCGGAGCCTCCACTTCCCTGGTTAAATTATAATTCTTGTTTTATCAAAACATCAGCAGATATTTAGCCACCGCTAACGATAAATGCATGGGAGTCCGGGACAACTGCAACACGTGTCATCTCTGCGGCCAACTTGGTCTCATTTACTGAATTGAAGCATTGCTCATGCAGGAAATAAAGAAATACAGTCAGGTGCCCCAGATTCTCCGTGTTGATATAAATGTTTCAGTTGTCTCTCCATTAAAGACAGAAACCATATGTGAAACTTACACCATAAAGTCAAACAACCAGCAGAACATTAAACAGAAAGAAACACAAAAGTAGGGATTTTCTACAGTTTTAGTGCATCATAGGAGTCTAATTTTACGCTGCATGTGATGTGAGTTTGCATACAGCACGACACGGTAAAACTGAAAGGAATTTGTTACCTGGCTGAGAAGTTGGAGGTTTGCAGCTCTTCATGTAGCAGCTCACTGTGGCTGCTCCTTCTTGTTTGATTACTCTGCAATATTTAAAACTAATCTGCTGCTAAAAAAAATTACAAATCTCACTGTTGTCTAGTTTGGTTGACAGTTTTGATTCGTGATGCCATTTAATGCTTTTAATGTGAAACTTCAGTGATGGAGAATGTTCAGTTTGCATGAGCAATAGCTTAATGCAACAATGTCAGAGCAACTATCAGTTCATACTGCAAAATATAAACACTGCAATACTTTCATCGGTGGGTCATGAGCTCAGTCACCAATGTGTCACTTGCGGGGAATGTCACTGCATATCTGAAGCCCTTATTTTCTTAATGGACTCATAATCAGAGTAAAGAATGCAGTCGTCAGGAGAACAAGTCTTTGACAGTCTGTGGGTTAGCAAAAAAAAAGAAAAAAATAGAATTAAATCCTATTAAAGATGTGTTTTATTCAGCATATATTTGAATATGACTGCAGTTTCAAGGACCTTGACTCAAAGGCAGGTGTGGGGGTGGATGGGTCAGTCACCTCTGATTAAAGGGCTTTATGATTCTTATTTCTCACATCTAAATTTCATTATGTAAATTAGTGATTTACAGTGATTAATGGTTGACTCTGTGTCAGCTTTGGCCTCACAAGGTTAAGGATTTTAAACAGTAGAAGGGATTTTCTATCCATAAAATACATATTATCTTAAATTTGCTAAAAAACCCCCAGCAATATTAACCTCGGCATTATTATATTTCATTAAAGAATGGGCATATAATTAAATTTACAGCTCAGAAAACACGTGTGAATGTGCAGCACCTTTTTGAACACTGACATCTTTGAAAACATGTTTTTCTTGTATTCTTTTATTGCATTCGTAGATAAACAGGTCTGTTGTGCTGCCATACGCAGCAAACAGCACACTTACGCCTATAGGCCATTGTCATGTTAGCGGCGTAGCTGTTGTCAATGTTAAACAGGTTAACTGGAACTGCCAGTGTGGATATAACAGCAATTTAATCAACAGTTAGCTACGTTTCATGCCTCTCTTTAATACATTCAGTTAATCTTGGGGGTATCCCCATTGCTCTGTCAAGCGAGCTGTGTCATATCACGCTGCCACGCAAATCCAGGCCCGGGGGGCGCCGTCTCCTGCCCGTCTAAAAGTCACCGTAACACCCTCTGTCACACTAAATGTTAGCATTTCTCAGAAGTGATAGTTAGACCACAGAATAAAGGGCATGGATGTGTCACTTTCAATTTGAATATGAGGCATCAGCCATGCCGCTGTGCTTGTGTTTTTACCCGCTCTGTCTTTTCCTCCTCCTCGACAAGCCTTTCCAAACCGTGTCACGGCAGAAAAAAAATTGCCAAAGGCTGCACAGGGGAGGAGAGAGGAAGAACAGTTTAGCCCGAATTCTCAAAGCTAGCTTTCCCAGAATTAAGCCTGTCTCTTCACCTAACTACCTACCGCCTTCTTCCATTTATTAGTTACGCCTGGATTGTTTAGAAGCAATTAAGGAGCTAATTGTGGAATTTTCTGTGGACCGGGTATTATAGTCAAAAGTAAAGAGCTAATGGCTAATTGCCCAAGCAGCTGCTAGTGTTTATGAAGGAGGAGCGAACATGCCAAGGGATCTACCAGGCGTAGACAGCAATGAGGACAAGGAGGTTTGTGAGTATGGGTGTGTGTGTGTGTGTGTGTGTGAGGTAGGGAGGGGATCATCATTGCTGTGGATCCCAGGGATGGTTCACACTGGGCAGATGCCAGGAGAGTGAGACAAGCTGGAGAATATGAGGCTCATCTCAGAATCCTGTCTGCATAAATAATGATCACCTCTGATGGCCTCTAGTGCTGCATCTCCAAGGAGTCCATGTTGACTTCCATGTTTGTGTGTGAAGGGTATATCCCAATGTTTAAACCACCCCCCTCAGCCGCCCGTCTACCCTCTCCATTCTCCCTCAGCCCCCCCACTCATTCTGCCAGACCCCCCTTTGGGCTAGCAGTGCCTCATGGATGACAGTTAGCATGTGGCGGAGCTCTCTGAAGTGGAAGGGATCCAGGATGCCGGGGTTTCTGTGCCAGCTTCACCAAGCTGGGATTTCACCCATTTCACAGTGTTTGCCAATAGCTGGGACTGTGAATGAAAGCATTTGAAACAATGCCTGGTTCTGCAGTGTCAGATCAGTGGGTTTCAGCAGTGGTTAGATGCAGCCTGAGGTGGTCTGGCGTCCTTCTGAAAGAATCCCAGCAGCCCCTTTGGTCACATGGGGCAAAAAAGGAAGTGCTAAAGGGCGTCCAACTGCACCCTCAACCAGCAGTGGATGTTGGAGATGAAGAGGAGGAAGATGAGAGGAGAACATCAAAAGCAGGACAGTTGTGGTCTCATTTTGATTTGGCTTTCTGTTCAGTTATTTTCTCTGGCCAACGTAAACGGTATGATTTCGGGAATCTGAGCAAGTCAAACATTTACCGGACACATTTGCTGGTTTCCAGCTGTTGTGAATGCACCATCAGGGACGGAGAGCTCAGTATGAATGTTCTTAAGATAGAAAAGTCTGTAATTATGAAATAAAAGCTTAATACGATCATATTGACCTCAGGTATTCCTTCATATTTGCTCCTCAACTCTGCAGCTCTGCCCTCTTTTATGAAAACTCCTGTGGAAAAACTCCAACTCCTTTATCAGAAATCCAATGAGAAAGACATCAACAGAACCATCCAAACTATTTGATTGACGGAGGATCTCTAGAGAACGTCATGCAGAAGGCAATGATTAGCTTAGCAACAAGGATGGCGAAAAAAGAATCTCAGAGTCGAGCAATACCTTTATTTTAAAAAATTCATCCTTTTTATTAGGCTAACCTCCAAAACTTAATGTCTGTAATGAAATAACATAATTTTAGTATATCCAATTAACCTCTGTCTCGACCCCCTGAGGGCTTCACTTAACATAGATTCAACTAAGGTTGTCTTGACTGCAGCTCTGCTTTAGGTGTTACAGATTAGGTGCAAGACCTTTCTGTCACGATCTCCACACAGAACCTGTTTATGGACCCACTATACCTGCAATATACTGCTTTAAGGTAAACCCTTGTCCTTATGTGCTGGGCGACGTCATGTGACATGTAAAGGAGAACGCCAAAGAGGAAGCCATTTTGCAGAATTAGGATGCAGCAGCAGTCGTGGAGGAAGGCTAAAGCAAAAAAGAGCGCAGAGGGGCGGTGTGCCTGTGCACGGCGTGCTGTAGCAGCAGCCTACTTTGACTGCTCATTTATTCTGTTTATAATAGCAAAGCCGATGATAAATGTCCCGCAGAGTGCACATGTGCTAAAATATTCATCAATTGGAGGCCCCCTAATTTGCGGAGGAGGAAAACCAATAAATTCAGATGTGAGCGGCAGTCATGTTATATTTATATGAATATGCAAGACCATGGGTGGGACATTAAGATTAATCTGGTATGTATGCGCTTTTAACCAATTCTAACAATCTTCTGTTACGAAGGAGATGTGTGAGAGGAAGGTGAGAAGGTGCCAAACAAAGTGGGCTGTGCCCTAATGGAGGACCTTAATGGAAACTCAACCACAATTTCTCTAATGATGTCTTTGAATTTTTCGTGGGTAATGTCAAGCTGCAAAAAAAAAAAAAAAAATCAAAACTTAATATGCACGGTCCTCTCTGATTAAAGGGAAAGCGGGGAACTGCTCTTTCCCCTCATCTTGATTATCAAACATACAGTATAATGTCAGTAAAACTGCCCTTCAGCGTTTTGGTAGTGTTTTTTTTTTTCCTTCCAAACCACATGTTGTAAAATCTTCCTTGATTAATCAGTATTTCCTCACAGCAGCACTCAAAGTTTTTGCCTTTTTTTTTCGGGTGTAGTTTTTTTTTATTTTCCTCCCTATCTCCTGCCACGTTTCTGTCCTTATGTCTTTCTTTTCCACTGTACTCTTTGTCTTGCTTTTTTTTCCCCCCCTCTCTCTCGTTTTTCTCCCTGTGTGTTTTTCTCACCCTGTCTGCTCAGGTGTGCGAGGGCCTGGAGGAGGAGGAGCAGGAGGAGGAGGGGGGGGGTTCTCCAGTCGTATACCCCGCAGAGCCTCCCTCTCCTGGGGTAAGGATGACAGGAAGTCAGCCAGATGGCACAGAGCAGGTCTGCAGCATGTGACCTCCTCTCTTGAGAGGCAGGAAGCAAGGAGGAGAGGAGGGAGGAGCGAAGAGTAGAGGGAGGGAGGGAGTGTGCGGAGGTGTGTGTGTGGGGGGGGGGGGGTGTGGAGTTAAGAAAGGAGGTGAGGAGATGGAAGAAAGATGTGAGGAGTGCAGTCTGCTGAGCCTCTCATATATCAGCGTTAGCATTTGTTCCACCAGTGAGATCAGGAGCTTTAAGATTTTGATTTACATATATAAAAGTGTTTAGATTGGCTCTTGTGAAAATCCAGCATTACGTCCTACTGGAAAAAATAAGTTGCAGACGAGCAGCTAGTGATGTAAAAGAGAAGTCATAAGTAAGAAATAAGGTTAGTTATCTCATTTCTGTCAACACAACAGAGGAAAAGACTTAAACCAACGATGTATTGATCCTTTCAACAAATTTTACATGTGCAGCCAAAGTCTGATAATGTTTTTCTGTCATACAGCTGCATTGTTATCCAAAAACCTGTCACACACACTCCTGCTGCTTTAAATACTGAATAAAACACAGAATATGAGTAAATCCAGGACTGAAAATTGTCCCAAACAAATAGCCTTTATAAGCTACAATTGTTTGAGTAACAGTTGTAAGAAAAACAATACTGACAGGCAATTATATTTAACCTTTTCTGAAAAGAGAACAATAAAGGCTAAAGGTTTGGGAGAAGACATCAGAGATGAACTTGCATTGCCATCAGAACTGCTGACAGCAAGAAAAAACATAGAACAATACCAGTCGTATCCTTTAAAAAGACACATTTTAGAGTCAAACACACTGTTTGATTGAAATGTGATCTTTGGAAAGTGTGCCGCAGAGATAATGAAACAGAATTAGTATTTAAAGTTTTAAAAGTACAAAGAAAAACAAAAAGTAAAGACTAATTTGATGGGATTGTGAATGCATCAACATAAGATGTTGGAGAGATGAATCATTCATTTTAAATGATACAGTTAGCATGTTTATGCATGATAATTTATTCAAAAGAAGTCTAGTGCTTTTTAAATAATTAGACCATTATAATTGTAATTAGACTACATCAACTAACACATTTAGGACTTTTTTTTCTTTTTTACTTCCAAGAGAGAAATTAAAGAAACAAATCAAAACATCAAAAGCTAATTTGCATCTCCTGCTACAAGTTTTTTTTTTCTTTTTTTTTAAATTCAATCCTGAACAGAGTGTGTACAGTAAAAAAAAAAACTGCCAGTTCTGTGACCTGAAAAAGACACAACTTCATTTCACCCAGCTGGAAGTCACATCACAAGCTAACGGCTCCAATTTGGTATCGACATCCTCAGTGTAAAAAGGGGGGAAAAATAAATTGACAAATTTCCCCATTTATTATTATTAACATTCCCATGCACACACAGATTTTGCTCATCACATTGCGCAAACTTCCATTTCATGCACAACTCCCCCGTCTGCCCCAAACCAACCCTGTTCCCCCTCCCTCTGCACCCCCCCCCCCATCCCCTCGCCGCCTCCTGCCCCGGGTTGCCTTTGATCTAAATTTGGCCCCAGCAGAAGTCTTGTACACAGTCATTTTCATATGGAGGCTTTGAACACACTGATGGAGGGCCGTTGCCGCCGCGCTCACTTTTATCCTCGGAGCCCTTTTCCCTCGGATCCCGGCGAGCATATGGCGAACACCCTTCACCGGAGTTTCCTACAACAAGGGGGCACCGCCCACTCTTAACATCTCCTATTCCCAGAGTCCTGCCATCACTCTGGGTTTTAGAGATGTTAGAAATTAGTTACACTGATGTAGCAATGACGGCGATGCTTACGAGGCAAAGTTTTTTGTAATAGACTCAAGAGGCTTTTAAACAGTCGAGTGTCAGCGGAGCCTGAAAAATTAGTGGCATGAAGATAAATGTGGGAAAATGATATCTTGATCTCACCAACCTGCTCTCTTTTCCCCTAAACTTGGTTTCTATATAGGTGGTCGTCCAATTAAACCAGCATAAGACACATTCGTTTGATGTTATTTATTGTGATATTAATATTAAGGTGGGAAACAGGATTTGAGCATCACATTTTTTCATTTCTGCGAGTGCATTCGGGGACGTGAAGATCACCTTTCTCGCTCTGCTCTTTCGCCTTCCTGAAACAGAAACCAGCCCATTGTTTGCTAACAGAGAGTCCACAGTCTTTTTAGTCTCCTCATCTTGTACTGAGGAGCCGTCATCTGGAGCCAAAATGTCCGTCAAGAGACAACAAAACCAAAGAAGATCCGCTGTATCACAGGCTTTTCATCAAAGGGCTCCGTCTGATAGGATACCTTTTGAAAAACCAACATTCCCCCGATGCTTTCAGAGACAGTCTGAAGGTTTAGTTTCCCCTGTGAAGGTTTTTCCAAACCGGGCAAAGATGTGACAGTCACCGCTCACCATAAAGCAGTTAATGAAATTTTAGGGTTTAATTAGGAGAAAATCCTTTAATTTACCTTTAATTGATGTCAGGGAAAAGTCACATTCAGTTTGAGACACTAAATAAGTAAAAAATAATTAATTCATATTTCTCTGTGGGTTTCTTGGTAAATCTTTTCTAGACACTTAATAGTATTTCTGGGCTGGAATAAACAAATAGGCCTGTGAATGACTTTATATTCCCCCAAAGTACCAGAAAATAACACTAAACTTTTTAATTACAATCAAGCCTAATTAGAAATGTCTAGAAAGTCATTTTCTTCACTTGGTTTCCGGGGATAAAGATCGTAATCTTTCCATTGTTAAATCCTTTCCTTGTGAGGGCTGTTACACTGTACGTCTATGAACAACAAAAAAAAAAAAATACATGTGTTCTCCGGAAGGGATACAACATTTATCTCATTACCATTTCTTAAATGTTTACAACCATTGTCTTCCTTTACAGAGCAAACACCGAGCCGTACATGTAAAAGCGCTGCTGGGGTTGTTTTCATGCTTTTATCTTAAATACATTCTTTCCAGATTGTTCAGCCCTAGAAACTGGTAATTACCATATATTATCACCTCCACAAGCTCCACCACTAGGGTTGCCATGTTGGAGGTAATTATATCAGTCCCAAGTTGTCTGTATAATCACTTAGCAGAAGAAGCAGTCCTGCATTTCGCGGGAGGTTTGACGCAAACAGAGAAATGTTTAAAATATTTTCTTTATCTTGGGGGGATACACAGATGACAATATTTGAAATTTACTGGAATATGGGAGCTGTTGTCCTGCTTTTACCCCTCAGCCTGGTTTATAACATGCTCACTGAACATCCTTTGGTTATTGGAAGTGAAGAATTACAAGGAGGAGATGTGCAGAAAGAAGAAATGTTTCTGTTTGTAATTTATGTTAAAAAAGTTCCTTGCTTGGTGAAATTTGTAATTAGATACAACAATGGCAAAAAACTTTCACATAAAACAAAATATGGCATCCAGGTCAAACAATCTATGTTTTTTTGATGTTTTTTATTAAACATTTCATCATATATAATCTACTGTGGCCTTTTCCCACTGTGATGCCTTACATTCAAAGCTTTGTTTATAAAAGTGGAGCTTTTTGCACAACATGAGGAAGCCTCTCACATTTGAGATACAATGTACATATATTTTCCACAATAAAGCCAGTATTTTAAAATTTTTTAGGAATGAAACTCAAGCATAACATCCATTCTTTTAGCTCAACCTGATCCGAGGACCATTTGAGGGTTATTTTAGATTGAAAACAGCACGACCATGTTGAGACCCATTGGAGTCTTTCCATGCACCACAAACACCATTATCATTCCAACGTTTATTTCAGCTGTCTGTGATATTGTGCTGCCTTTCCCTGTTTGGTGTTGTCTGGTTCTACGCGCCAGCTGTTGGGTTATTTATAACAGTGGTTGCTGATCTAAATGAGCTAGTAATTAGGCAGCAATGCTTTTGAGGAGACATCCGCTTCTTCTCATCCACCCCCCCCATCTATCCTCCCCTTCCTTCCTTCCTTCCTTCCTTCTTCTCTCCATCCCTCTTGTTTCGCCCTCGCTCTCACTTTCTCCCTTCTGTCCCCAAACACACCAGGACACAAGTGGGAGATAAAGGGGGGGACTTGACTTCACTGAATAATTGAAGGGGTTTTTACAAGAGAAACAGCTCGCTATCTGACCCCCAAGGTGCCACACACGGGGCCATATCACAGCGACACACATGCACGTGCGCACGAACGCACAATAGGTGTCACCAGGTCAGAAAGTCAGACAGTTTTTAATTGGCTGCAGCCTCGAAGAATCACCTACTGTCAGCACACCGCTGATACGCCGAAGCTTCAACCTGAACCCTCTGCTAATAACAAAACTGAGCCACGCTCCTGCCTCAGCAGACACAGGAGGAGTTGTGTTTGTATGTTTTCCCCTTTGCTTGTACAGCTACCAACCGGGGGGGGGGGGGGGGGGGGGGGGGGGGGGGGGGGGGGGGGGGGGGGGGGGGGGGGGGGGGGGGGGGGGGGG
>JAQMCX010000003.1:20820054-20885705 GCA_029814765.1 Acanthurus leucopareius
ACCTCCCCGTCTTTACAAAAGAAGGCAGAAACATGCCTGTAAGCCGGGTCCCCCCCCACCACCACCACCCCCACCCCCCCATCTCTCCCCAGTGAGCACCCCTTTACCTCATGCTAATTTCCAACTTTCAAAGCTTGTAAACTTTATCTAATTATACACAAGTCGATAGACTCCCTCGCCCAGATTTTTGGCAGGTTGCGGTGTTAATTTATGAAAAACAAATCTGAAATATGCAGATGTCTTTTGTTTGAAGCAGCTGTTTGGTCCTGTTGCCAGGTTTCAATCAGGCGGTCTCTGGGGACGCCTGCGTGTGCGATCTGTGGCCAAGGCCCCCCGTTTGATGTCTGACAGGGACGGAGGGACACGGCTTAAGCATGAGTGCTCACCCACAGCCAATCTGCAATTACTGTACAGGATGTACGTGTGTGTTTGTGTGTGTGTGTGTGTGTGTGTGTGTGCATGTGTGCTTCTACTACTGATGTTCAGTTTTTTTTGTTACAGTGACATAATATTGCAGGATTTTTCCTGATTTAATATAAGTAATAAGGATTGATAAAATGAAATACTTAACAGAAAAATACAAAAATTGGCAACTATTATCTATGGAAATGTTTCAGCAAATGCCAGGAAGTGAATTTAGGCCACATTGATTCTTTTATTTCGTTTTAAATCACAATTATAAAAGACAAAGTATCTTTCCTATTTTGACCTTTTTAATACAAACTGCTCTCCTTCATTGACTCTCACAGTTCCTCCTCACCTGCCTCCTCAGAAGATCCAGCAAAGAACAGCGTTTTAATTTCTCCTACAAAAGAGAAGAAGTAATTGAACTCTGCTACGGGCTTTTATATGAACTTTGGTTTGTTTGATAGTTTGAATTTAAAGATGCATCTCAAGGCTGAAGGAAAAAAACAGAGTTTTAACCATCGGGATGCCAAGGCGCATTTGCATCGACCGTGTTCTGACAAACGCTGTCAGCCATATTCATTGCTAATTTATGGCGCTCATTAAGTGACGGGGAACACACAAAAAAATCGGAGCAATTATCATTTATCTTGATATATTATTTACTAGGGATCATTTTCCTGCTTGGTTGGGGACTGGGGTGAGAGAGACGGAGGGGAGGAGGAATGAGACGAGGGCTGGGGGGTGAGGTGGGGAGGGCGGTGGGGTGGGGTGGGGGGGGACCACAGGGGTTTGGAGACAGCTGGCACGAGAACGGCAGAGAGAGAGAGAGATGGAAAATAGACAGGGAGAAGGAGAAGATGGTAGACGAGGAAGAAACAATGTGAAGAGCGGGTTTGAAACGAGGAGGATTTTTTATGACGGGAATTTATTCAGTTACACCGCCGTGATTCTGTGCAAAAAAACATCAGCCTAAATCACAGCAGAAGAGTGTCCAACGCTCCTTATTGAGGCCATTTGTTCAATTTTTTTCTTGGTTAGTGGTTAAAAAAAAAGCATAGCATTAAAACACCAAACTGCTTCAAACTGCAGTAAGAGACACTCGATCCAAGAAAAAACTGGACTCGTCATTTTGTATTTGCAGTTTTTACACGTTTCATTATGAAGTGACTGTTCTATTTACTAATCACATCATTTTTTGCTAACCTAATACTTTATCCTGCAGATGTAATTAGTGATATAACATAATAATAGAGCCAGTGTTATTGTTCAAAGCTTTAACAAATCAGTCGACTGATTATTGGCAGAACCTGACCAGCATCTAATCAATAACAGAGGATATGACATCTGGAATATGTGTGATAAGAGATGCAGAGGAAAGAACGTGAGTGGCCCGATCAACATGCTTTGATTGATCATTAACCCTTACGTTGCATCGTCCTGCACAGCTTTCCACAAACAAAACTACACTGATATAAATCCTTAAATGTAAAATATTTGCTTCAGAGTTATTTTGCCATTAAAGCCAAATGTCACTAAACAGACTGGCAGCCCAACAGGCCTTTGAACGAACATTTGATCTGAAGGCAAATCTGCTGGTTTACTTTGCAGCAGAATCAGGTACAGTGGAGGCTTTCAAGAGTAAACAGAGTAAAGAGTTTTAGAGTCGCTTCCATTGTCTTTTGCATGATTAAAGACAAACAAACACAACCACAACGCCAAAGAGAGGAGACATCCTCCTTTCAACTAGGAAATGGTTTTCATTTTGAAAAGCATAAACACACTGTGTGGTGGTGTACAGGCATCCAGTTGTCTAATCTGTTTGTTTTTGAGTTTCTTTACTCCAAATGCAATAATCTCTCAGAGTATACTCTAAGTTCTCAGTTTGTGTTGGCCATCGTGGGCAGAAACTGTACTTCACTGTGAAGAAGCAGCAGCATGTATCTGTATTTCCACATTGTATTGAAAAAGATGAGAATGAAATACGTCTTTGGATGATTAAAGAGGAACTTTTTTATAAGTGTCGTCGGCAGAAAGTTTTTTATAATAACTCGCACAGCAGCGGATAATCTCCTCGATACGTCTCTGATGTCCTGATGTGTTTATTTCTGCTCCTCATTACGCCAGAGCTGCTTCTCAGTCACAACAATGTCACAGCCATGGCACTGTAATTAACATTATGAATATTTTCCTTTGCTTTTCTGTCTCAACACCCTTTATACTTTTCACTCTCTCTCTCTTTTTTATAGTCTTGGACTCCACCTTTTCTCCCCCTGCACTTTATCTCAGTCAGTCTTATCTCTCTCTCTTTCCATTCATCTCTTTCTGCGAAGGTCTGTTTATTTTCCTCCATCTCTTCTTCTTCCTCCTCTCTCAGCTCTCCTTCTTTCCGTCTTCTCTCACCCTTCCTTTCTCTCTCGCTCTGCATCTCCAAGTTTTTTTTATCTTCCCCTTTTGTGGCGCGATGACAGATGCCTAATTGAATGATGAATGTCCCTTTATTATGCTCTAATTGAACTGCCGGCTCTTTGATTGGCCGGCGCTCGTGCAGCTGGGCTCGTCTGATTGGATGCAGAGATCGTGTTGAAGGTTCAGAGGTGGGGTGCTGGTTGGCTGAGTGGCAGGAGCGGCAGGCCTACTCTCCATCTGTCTCTTCACACACACACACACACACAATACTATAACACAAACACACACTCTCACTAGCGATGAGCAACCTATCCCCCCCCTCGCCCAGCCTTTCTTCTCACCTCTCTCACAAGAGACTCATGTGGGTGTTACAGAGTGCACACACTCTTTTGAATCTTAATAAATTATGCAAATGTCTGCTGGTGATGCGCCAAATGTAAATCTTAAGAAAAATTCTGGTGTTTTTAGTGTTTTCTGATTTCTAACACTTTGCCCTTGTGGCGCCTTTTATCCAGCCTGATGTTACTTCACTCAACTTCCTCTCTCCAAGCCCCTCCCCCTCCTGCTCTGCCTCCTCCACTCCAGCAATCTCACACATGCACTCGAACACACACATTGCGTTCAATCTCACACACGAGCAAGGACGCGCACACACACGCACACACACGCACACACACGCACACACACACACACACACACACACACAAACCGAAAGCACATGCAACCAACGTCAAAACACGCACAGACACGAATTAAAACGCACAAACACACGTACACACTGTGGTGGGTGTCTTGGACCGGCCCTGACCTGACAAGCGGGCGATGAAGATTAATGCATCCTCTCTGAGTGACAGGCTGGGGAATTGAAGGGCAGAGGGCCTCGTTAATCAAGGGCCTGACAGGTGCCATTCAGGCCCGAGGAACAACCGCAGCTCCCACCACCCACACACACTCAAACACACACACACACTCACACACACATACATAAGAGCGTACACAGACACCCATTAAGACACAAACAAAAAAAAAAAAAAGCCTCACTACAGCAAACCTACAAACATTCCTCCCGATCACAACCCTCGCTCTCTCTTCCCTCCTTTTTTCCCACCGCATCCACTTTTCCAGCTGAGCAGGCCGGCGTTAAGCACAAGCAGACTTAATCATGCACTGCCAGAATTAAAACTCGTTCCTCAGAGCCAGGCTGCCGGCACGAAAATAAGAAAATCAATCGAGCCCTTGGCAGGGTTGCCCATACTCAACCGACTCCGGGTCTTTTCCGTTCTCATTTGCAGGGGCCTTGGCGCTAAAGGGGCCCGAGCGGAGCCAGCCTTTATGATCATTCATTATAATTTACCAATAACGCCAACTCCCAAGATCATTACTGGCCGACCATTAATGATTAATTTCCTAATTCCCCCTGAATTTCTTCTTGGATTCAGATCCAGAGGAGTAGGAGGGGAGGATGTATCTGTATTATCTTTGAGTAAATGAGCTGACTTAATAAGGATATTGTTTGAGCGGAGACTGAGAGGCATTGCCAAGCTTTTTCAGTGAGGCTACGTGAAGCTAATAGCTAAATGCTATGCTTTCAAATTGAACTTAACATATTCAATCCAATTACTTAGGTAAGAATAAAGCTAGAGAAGTATTTCTAAACTGTGCATTAATTGACACAGATTTTTGAAAAGTGGGTGCATTTTAATATTTTCAAGCTAACGTTTTGTATGATTTGATAAATTTTTAATTGCAACTGCTGGTGAGAAGCACATGGAGGAGAAAAGGATGGACTAAACTTAGATAAATGTATAGATATAGATACATATAGGGCAAGATAAAGTTTATCTTTTTTAATAATGAAGAAAAGAGCAAATCTCCATCTTTATAAGTGTTATTTGCAGTAATGAAGAGATGCATTTTAGAGTTTCTTCTCCCAGCAATAAAAACAAGACCTCATACTGTATCTCTTTACCTGCCTCATGGTGCTCCAGTTAGTTTTTGCAGTCTGCTTTTATTAGCTAATGTAACTTAATATTTCATGAGCTATTAATGGAAACCCTGCTTGTAATTAGTACTGTGGTGAAAAAATACGGGCATGTATCTTCATTAGGCATCAGAGCAAGTCTTTTCATCTTCATTACAACTGCTCCGCATCATTTTTCACTCTCTTATTATGCCTTTGTTTTTGTTACCCGCTTGTCGCCGCATGCTCGTTATGCAGTGGGATGGTGGTCGACAGCGGCGGGCAGGAAGAAAAAAAAAAACATGGCCGCCTTTTACAGATGTTGAATAACGATCCTGGAGGGAGGCCTTTTGAATCGTCCCCCCTGATCTTCATGAGGAGTGTCATTTTCTGTGATTAAGGTGTTTTTCAAGTTTAATCTGAATAAATACTGATAATGACGCCACTGACACCGCTCATTATTTTTATTCAAAGAGGGCAATGGATGGAAACTCAGCTCTGTTCTTTGCTACTCATGGATAAACAGGATCCAGTGTGTTTTTCCGAGTTAACAAAAAGCCTGATGGAGATGAGAAAGGTATTAGTCAAATTGTTTTCAGGTCGTTCAGCACAGAAACTCTCCATTTTAACGACACAGCCGCATGGTTAATGACAGACACGATCATTGACCTTTGGACGCTCTGTTCACTGTAATAGTATTTGAAATGTCAGGCTGCTGTCTAATAAACTATGGATATGCATGTAGATGGTATTTTGACAGCACAAATTACTCCAGGGAATGTAAAAGAGACATTTTCTTTGAAGCCTTGTTTGATTTTTTTTGACATGTCAGGGCCCTTAATGCCTGAGATGACATTTTCACTAATGTTTCATGCAAAACAGGAAAATGTTGTGTCAAATACTCACCTGTGTGTTTAGCTAATTGCTTAAACGATCGTCCATATTTTTAAAAAAATACCTTTCTTGCTTTCTGGCAGTCAGACATGATTGTCAGGAGTTTATCGCCGCTCACTCATGAAAGAATGGCGGACGGCAGTTTCCAGCCAAAGGCCTCAAGGGCGCGCATCATTGTGAGGCAGCCATTGCTCTTTACCATGGCGATTCATGGGGCCTCTATTTCCAGTTGTATTATCTTAATTGTCTTGGCAAGTATGTTCAGCGGTTATATTATCAATTTATGGCCCCTCTTGCCACCCCATTAATCCAGCCGTTAAAACACTGTAACCAGTGGCTCAAAGTCTCTGCGAGAGGAGCATAAAGCTGTCCCAGGATCGCCTGTGGCTCTTCAGGGAGGATGGTGCTCCGGCAGAAGGAGGAGAGGTGCTTCTTTCTTGAACATTTTCTTCTCCGGGCATCTTGTCATTGCAGAGACATCGGTTGGAGTTAAATTATTGTATGTTCAAATAGAGGCAATATAGAAAAATATCATTTCCGCATTTCTACTCTCGTCTCTGCACTGGGGAAGTTATCACCATCCCTCTTTGCTAATCTGTGAGGATTAAAACAAAGTTATGCACCCACCTGAGTGAGGGATAATGTTAAAGAGACTGTTCAGCTTCTCATCAACAGTAAAAAAGTTGTCTCTGACCAATCACAGTGTGTGTGATTATTTGTTAAGGTTCACATTCTAGCTTTTTCCAGACCTTTAATCACATTTAGAGAAGGGATTTAACATCAGACACCAACCAACATCCTTATAAAGACAGAGGTTACGATCTCCTCAGTCGACCATCTGCTGTTACGAGACCAAAGTTTGCAACTAAACAAACTTCACATGCTGGTGGAGACTGTGAGTGCAGTTAAAAGCTCTGGGGAAATCTAGTAGTTAGTTACTTAGACATATACAGAGATAGATATAGTTCTTCTCTAGTCTTTTGACAACTCAGAATGCTTTGTAATATAAGTAAGTCAACATTCACTCACTAATGGCAGAAGCATTTATACAAAGTGCCAACCTGCTTATCAGTCACACACTTACACAACATTAAACAGCCAAAAATTTGTGAACAATTTGAGTATTTCAGTATTTTGCCCAAATGACTTTGACATGTAGATTTAAGGAACTGAGAATCAAACCAACAACCTTCTGATAAGTTGACTAGCTGCTCTACGTCTGAGCAACAGCAGATTCATCTTTATCTGATGAAACTGGACAAAAATGACTCTTTTAGTAGAAGACTGATGTCATTGGAAACATGGACCTTATTATAATTTTCCTTATTTTATTTGTTTTTTTTAATTTACTTTGTTGGTTTTAAATGGAGGAGAGGTTCTGTTGGTACACTCCTGTTTATTTTAAGACGTTTTTGTTTGTAGCTACGGCTACTTATGGTAAAAATTGCTACTCACACACACTCACACACACACACACACAGAGCCTCTGGGTGATGTCATATGCCAAAGGTCAAAGGTCCAATGTCTGATCCAATTACAGGCTTGTCATATACTGCACATGATCCCAGAAAGTCACCTGCTATTTTACACAGAGCTGCTCTTCCCTCTGAAAGTCAGATACACAAAGCTTTATGACAAACAGCGGCTGTGTGAGAAGAAAAACTAAAACACATTTAAATAAAAATTATTATTTCTGTATATTTAAGTTAGAGATGCTGGCAAACAAAAAATGATAAATAATCTAAATATTACCAATCAAAGCTATTGATGGCATACGCACTAACAAATGTCAGATACTCATAAATGCATTGACATCTACAGATAACTGCTGGTTTGAATCATTAATTTCAATTAGCATTTTGGAGATACAAGGTTTTCATCAAATTATGATGATTTGTGAATATCGAACATGCAGGCAGCCCTTATATATTTGTTTGTGTGTGTGTGTGTGTGTGTGTGTGTGTTTGTGTGTGTGTATGTGTGTGTACAATCTCGCCTCCATCCTTCTCGAACCGCTTCGCATCTTCAGGCTGAAAACTGCAGCAGCAGTAATTGCCTGACCTTTTACGGCAGCGAGATAGTCTCATTAAGCCTGATGGATAATGATGGCGCCTCTCCATGCTACGTGAACCTCTGCGATAATGAAACAACAGAACAGCCCTGCTGCTCCACCGGGGGGTCACGGGAGAAGGCTGATAACCCAGAGAGAGCAGCTCATTCCTGGCTAACGACAAGACCCAGAGCCCCCTGCAGTGTCACCCTTCTCCCCGTACGTCCACATGGGAGACGGTGGTGTCATTGTAATGTGCTGTTCCCGTCTCTGTTTTCACATTCCTGGCTTTGATTTGAGACCTTGATATTCTTGTGGTTTGTAAATCTTCTCACTGAGGAAGACGAGTGGACAGTCAGGAAGATTTTTTTTTAACACTAGCATGTATTTAACAATGTCAGATGTTGAAAACACCATTGAAATTTATCAAAAAGTTTAAAATTCAGTAAGATTTTTCTATTTAGGGATTTTTATTTCTTCCTGGTTAACAGGGAGCATTTGATAAGTTAATATACACAGCAACTGTAAAATAGCAAAAATAAGCTTGAAACAGGAACCAAACCAAGCAGATCTTTTCTAGTGTTAAATTTCACTGAGCTCCTTTTCAGATTAACTAAAGTTATCAAATGCTTTGTACTTCAAAGGATCATAAATATGTTACGTGTCCTGTTGTGGAGGGTTAACGAAGAAACGCAGGCAGTTGTCAATCACAGTCTGTACAGTATATGCAGAGACAGATCTGAGAGCAGGTTTAATCAGCTCGTGTAACTAAAAACACCTGTGACTGTGTGCAGAGCTTTTAATGATTCCCCTTCGCTGTGACGGATCGTCTGCCTCTCTCTGTTTAAGGCGTGTGGAAGGTGTTTTTCATTCTGTACATGGCTGCTGTGCTCTGACTGTAAGGAGCTCGTTTCACAAAGACACACTTTGATCTTAGAGTAGCCTGCAGGTAGAAAGGTTATCTGTGTCCACTGGTTGCATACAAGTGTCTTTTCTTGACTGTTTGAAGGGTAAAATATGTACCATTTCTGCATGAAGATACCTTAAAATAAACCAGGTCTATTCAAGGTAAAGGTGTGTTTCATTTGGTCACCTTTAAATGGTGTCATATCCCCTTTACTCAGAAAGAGAGAGAGGAAGTTGGACTTGCTAGCTAATCAATCTATGGCTGCTTTTCAACCTTTTTCAAGCACGAATTTGAAATAACAGCCAAGGTGAAACCACAGTGTTGCAATGAGTCTCCAGCAGATATGTGATAATAAGACAAAAACAATGTGGTTGTTTATCATTTCGGTTCTTTTCATGGCTCAGCTTTGTTGTCTCTCTGACAGCAGATAACTGCAGAAATTATATTGTTTTTTACGTCTGTGTAAATGTGATATAAAGCTGCATTAATAAACAGCTTATCTTGAAAATGACCTTAGACAAGACATTAACCAGTGTGCAGGTTACTCATAGTCATTTATACGGGAGCAAACATCATTTTCTGCTGCAACTACACTTTATTGATGTGCACATGCTAACACACAAACTCACACTTTTATTAAATACCTGCATCTGTCAGCATCTGGTCACCAGGCAGAACACAGACATGAGGTAGATCCTGTTGTGTTGTGATATCTCATAATTAATGCATGCATGTGCTAGAATCGGGTCAAAATGTAGGTGTTGTTCAGGCTTGATGATGACTGTTTCACACATTTTGAGCTTTTCAAATCAGGTTTTAGAGAAATCCCTCTGATTTATGTGCAGCGGAGTTTTCTTGACTTACAGTTTGATCCCTCAACTAAAATAACAACAGGGAAATTAATCAAACAATGTTGTGACAGAGTTATTAAGGTAAATATTTGCAATGCTGCGTCGATTCGTGTAGAAATTGCGAACGTGGGATTCAACACTGATGAAGCAGATTTTAAAAAAAGGGAGAAGATCAGGAAAGAAATCACTAGTTTTTAAACGTTTGTCACATTTTTTATCAGCTAATCAAGCAGATCTAAGCAGGACTGTGTGGTATGTTGGAGAAAGTTGGGTGGATTGGTGGGAGGGTCGACAGGAGGGCAGATGTCCCAGTCATGCAGCCAAAGCCAGCAGGGGGTGCTGACACCCTGATAACCATGAGCTAACACCAGACCCCCCCTCCCTCCTTCCCTCCCCCTCCTCTCTGAATGCATCTTGTGGTCCACTTCTTCTTCTCTCTTGGCTCTGGGAATCAGTGGATATCCAAGCTTGTTGAATAGTCGCAGAGTAAACTGGCTGCAGTGCACAGAGCAAATATGGAGCACATGAAAACAAGATGCAGGGAGAAGAAACACTGTGTTTAAGGAGATTTTCTTTTTACAGGTTGACTTCTGATTATTTATCTTCACCTTGAGCTAAAACAAATAAAACTAAATTAGAAAGTAGAGGGTCACATCTTGCAAAATCCCCTTACATTACATTGTTCTGCACAATATTTAATTTAATATTGCAGAAATGAAGAGATTCTGTGTACACATCCCACGCTATTTTTTATCCTCAATACAGTAAAATTAGTTATTGATTTATGATAGATTATAATCTACAATATCCACATCTACAATACAGGGAGGTTTTCTGTATTGTACATATAGCATGAGGTAATAAGTTGAAATATCAGACCTCATATTCACCACTGAAACATGTCATTAATTATGAAATAATAAATATAAATCTGAGATGCTCTAATTATCAAGATAATATTGCTACACCACCAATAATTCCCTAATTAATATTACAATTATTTTACAGCTGAGGCTCCAGATATTAAAACACGTCTGCACTCTGAATTATTTTAACCAGGGATTTTTTATGAGATTTAATAAGATATAGCAAGATTAATGTAGCTGGATATTGAAACTGTAGCATATGAGAACTATAGAAACTGATGAGGAAATTTTGAAGTGAAAAAAGCTAAAGATTTATTGTTTCTGATTAAAGAAAACACTTTTATTTCATTATATTGTTCTTTAAAACAGATGTTTCCTAAATGTTTTGTTTTTTTAATTTTTCTTTTAAAAACTCAGTCTTTTGGATTTGAAGCAAATGTCTGAATCGTTCTTGTTTTTCTGCAGAAAAACTAAACCCTCTGATTTACGTCCACTGTAGTAAAGACACACTGTGTTGATTATTCCATTGCTGAATTGTTTTGGTGAAAGATACACATAACATTTTAACAACCACACTAATTATTCTTGAACACTTGTATGTTTCGCCTTTTTTTTTTTTAAATTTAATATAATAATTCCAGTGAGCTTTCATCCTTTGAGTTGTTGCAGTTTTTCAGAGGAAAAAAAAAACTTCCAGATGGGTTTGATTGAAAATGTGATGATTTCATATCGAGCTTCATGGCCGTAACGTCACATTATTACACTTTAATGCATGAGTTTATTTGGGCTAATCAAAGATGTGAACTCTGCAGCGACTGCCGCGTTGGGTTACAGATGACCTGCTTTTATTGTGATGAGTGAAGTTTCCTCAGTCAATCTTTCAGCTGTGTTATGTTGATGCTGTACAGGTGAGCTCATCGGAGCCCTTTAGCTTTCGCAGTGAGAGCTCTGTTATGTGACAGATACATTCAGCAAATGTGGAAAGAATAAAGAAAGAAAAATGAAATGTTACTTTAATTTTATTTTTGCAAATCAGCAGCAAGTGAATAAAATAAATGAGACATTTTTTTGTGTTTTTTGTACCCGAACTGCTGCTCTCAATAAATGCACTGGTTAATTTTTGAATTTTATTTCATATTTTGACGATCATGAGTCCAAATTCAACTGGTTGTGCTTTTAAGAGTAAAAAACAAAGCCAGAATAAATTCAAATACTCTCTCTGATCATTTAAAGCACCAAGTACCATTTAATGACCCTCCACTGAAATTTGTCACACTTTGTGTACTCTTTTTTTACAGACCAACACTACAAATAAACATTCTCAACAACATCCTCTTTATTGCTACACATCCTCTGAGTCAACACATTTTGTAATCCCTCACGCAATTCCTTATTTCCAGGATTACATCAAATCCTCGGAGTAAAATTTGCTCAGCGGTGTTTTTAATGCTGCATCATGAGCCGGAGCTCTGCTGTGAGGCGCTGGGCTGTACAGTGAGTGCTGTGTGTTACGTGCCAGCTGTGGGAGTGGGTGGGCGGTCGGAGCTCGAGCCAAGCCAAGCCAGGCAGGCTGGAGTGGATCAGCTCTGTGATACTGCAACCCCCGGGGCCTCACGCCCCAGGGAGGGGTCACAAGTTCAACTCCCTCGTCTGCTGGTCACACAGGAACCCCGGGCCTCCCCTTTGTGTGTGTGTGTGTGTGTGTGTGTGACTAGGTAGCAGTAAAGCAAAAACTACTCTGAGACATTTAATACCAACAGCCAGACATATATTATATTACAAAAAACTCTTTTTTTTCACACATGATTAAAGACACTTATCATTTATTTATTTTTAATTTCTACTCCAAATCATTTGCCTCAAGTCTCGGAGTCTCCGGTCCTGTTTGCGTTTCACATCATCTCCAATCTTTTTCAACATAGCTGCGGTGTGTACATCATCGCTCTGTTGAAATAGCTACGTTACAAATACCCCCCCCCCCCACCCCCCCAGGTTCCCCTCGCAGGACAGCATGTAAAACATATCAGGACCTCTGTATATGTATTCAATCTCTCCGGAGGTGAAGGCAGCGGTGGAAATGCCATGAGGCAGCCTCTTTTCAATTGAACCGCCTGACCGACCGACCGACCGAACGGCCGGCGGTTATGTGTTCAAGGTTGTCATCTGTCGCCGTCTCCATAACGCTGCCGCTGTTTGACTTTCACATGGAGGTGCTAAAAGGAGATGCAGAGTGGGTAATCCCTCTCTGGAAGGATCCATTTGGGTAATTGTGATATTGTAACCTGAGAGAAACACAAAGGAACCAGTGTTACAGGAGACGTTTTGATGCAAACACACAGAGTGAGGCTGTTTCTGTTTTATCTTAATTTACTGATTCAGTTTTGTCCCAGAACTGTATGACTAGATGTGGCAATTGCGGCTTTTACCTTATGAGCAACAAGCTGCAATTAATTTTAGGAAGTGGTCTGAATCTGCTGGTTCTTCTATAAACTGCAGAATATCTGTTCAGCTAATATAAGTTTGTGGTTTCTGCCTCCACTGTTCAACAGCCTTTATAAACTTTTCTTTTTCAAGCATTTATCTCGCCTTTTCACTGTTTCCAATAACCTGTTTTACTCATAAAATAATTGTTTTTTGACTGATAATTTACTTGAAACTATCCAAATTGCTCTGATTTCAAAACTAGTTTACAACAAAGTCAAAGAAATCCTTTAAAATACTATTTGACAGAGGTTTCTCCTCACACATACAGCTTTGGTAACGTTTCTGAGCTTTATATCAATATGGATCTGCTGCTGCTGGGACCAGACAGCTCCGGCTATCCATTACCCACAACTGTTCCTCCTCTTAAAGGAAGGAACATACGTACCAGAGGCACCTCTGCAGTGATAGATATCCACAATACTTCACTGGCCAGACCTTTGCAAATAGAATACCCTGCTGTGCTAAAGAAAACAATGTGTTTCTGAGGAGCAAAATACAATCCATCATCGAGTCCGTTAGGACCCAGAAATGGGAACGAAGGAGGAAAGACAGGAGGCCGAAGAGTCGAGCGGGGGGTTATGAGGCTACCTGGTTTTCACATCAGAGAAGTTTGGGTGGGGTGGTGTAAGCAGTGTGTGTGTGGGGGGGGGTGGATGGCGTCTCAAAGGCCCACGGGCCACGAGTCTGGCACTGAGAGGGCCGAGCCGTTCACACAGCCTCTCCTGTTGGTGAAACTCTAGCCAGGTCCTGCCACGGCCACGTCAGAGGCGGCTTTAATCAATCATCGGCTGCGGCTGAGGTGAGAGGAGGCATTCTGGGAGATTAATTGTGGTCTTAAATTCAAGGCCTGATGTAAACAATGAAGGACTCTTGCTCAGTGTGATTAGTATGTGGCACAGGAGGTGTGTGTGTGTGTTTTTTTTTCTAGTTTAAGAGTTAGAGAGCAGATAAGCTAATAGCTGGAAACCTCTAATTCAAGTTAAAGGGTCCAAGCAGTTATTCTAATCCAGAATATGAGACAATATCATTCAAAAACGACCAAAACTGCAGATGAAAAATGTAAAAGTCCAACACTTGCATGGATCCCAAACTGGCTTCTTCTTCCCATGTGCTAAAGAATCACAGGTGTTTGCGATTTAAGAAATATTGTAACTCACTGCTGTGGTTGCTGAACAGATGTAGGTGTAGAAGGATTTCATCAGAAAAATCTATTTAAGAAAACAGAACATATTGCTCACAATGTTTTGCAAAGCGTATGACTACATCTTCTGAAATATACCTTATTCCCCAGGTGGCCGTTTTGAAATTTAGACGCTTGGTGGGAAACTTTGGGAGGTTTGGAATATTTGAGGTATTGTGTTTTTTGGTTTTTTTTTAACACGTGTGCATAAAGACTTTAGATGGATTTCACACCTTTCAAATAGCAGTTTCCAAAAAAATACAGCAGCTTGATATTTTCGGTTAAGGTGAATATTTCACAGTTAAAATAAGAACTTCCATCTTCCATGGACTAATATTTCAATTAATTATTCATTTTTGTGCACATCAAAGCTGGATTAAAGTCCAACTTTTGGACGGAGTTTCTTCAGCTGTGGCATAAATTCAAAATGTCTCCTGTTTAATAAGTATAAAGCCTAAAATAATTGCTAGTCTTATTCTTATGCCAACAAACATTTTTATCAGAGCAGATGTCACGTGAGATTACATCTTGAACGGTACAAGAAAAACAATTCTTTGTGTTTTTTTGCTTTAACCTTCTTTGTGCTCAGAATGCCCTTTTTTATTCATCATCTCCATCACCTAAAGACCTCAGCATGGACCACAGTACCTCCTCTTGTCTTCCTACATTTGCCCTGAATGACCTACCCCCTCGTTTCCTGAGGGAGCCCCCCTACCACCACCACCACCACCACTGCCGCCACCATCACCACCATCACCAAAAACATTATGCTGAGTTTCCCTCACACCGACCTGTGGGGACGAGCAAAGACACCTCAGTCATTATCCATGATAACTAATCTATTAATGTTGAATGATGGCCTCATTAAAAGGTTCAAATATAAGTCTAAGCTTATGTGTTAATGACATGTTAATGCTTCTGTCAATTATATGCTGGGGGGTAATGACACCTGCAATGAGATGATATCGCTGGTTGAAGTCAAACTTGTAATTCCATCCCCGGAGAGGTTAAGTAGACTGTTGATCCTCGGGTGGCGAATTGAAGATGAATGTTCCACGATGGTTGAGAGTGCTACGAGTGCTACGCTCATGATATAGGTGAAAAAAGTTATGGGTAAAAAAAGTTAAATTGTAATTGATGATAACCAATGTTTCAACAAAGTGTGAAAGGTGGAGGCGTGTAAATTTTTGGAATATTTGTGTATTTTATCCATGATATCTGTGTTTATTTGACTTAACTGATTTCAGACATGGAGATCAGTGTTACAATGTTTTGACATGTCTGAGGAAATAACCCTTGGATGTCATAGTGATGTAATAAGAGGTTATTAATAAGGGTTAGGACACACAGCTATTGCAGGGTCTAGATATGGGTATTTACTGGTTAAAGAGAAGAAAGTACGGAGAGTTTGACCCATACTGGGGACTTTGGTGTATCTTCATGTTTTAGAGCTTTAAAACTCTGGTAACAGACGGATTAAATTCTTCTTTCTTTTTGGAGAAATTATCTTAGAATATGGATGTCACCAAGTTTAAGTGGGACTATTTTCTTATTTCATGATCCCTTTTCTATTAGGTGAACATCTTAGAGAAACTTTGCTTTTATTGTACAGCAGCAAAATTCTACATATTACACATAAATGATACCAAAGACCAATAATTTCTGGCCTGGATGTTTTCTGAAGACCTCTAAGTGACATTTCATTTCAAAATTATCCATTAATATAATGCACTGTACAGCTGTGTGTATGTATTGTTTAATCATTTGACGTGTTTGTGCAATATTTTATAATCTCCATACAAGTATATAAAAAACTCTATTACTGTCTATCAGATTGTCCTCTGTTTTCCTGGCTTTTCTGTCGACATTCATATGCAACAATATACTGTGAATCTAAAGTTGATTTAGAGTCTTCTAACACTGTTATGACCTAAAAAAAGAGACCTTTGGTTTGACGATCAGAAGCTACATTTCAGTCACAGCCGAAGGTGAGCGAGTAAAAAAAAAAAAAAAAAAAAGAGAAACTTTCGTCAAACAGGGTTTTATTTTCAGAGTGATATGCAGATGTTAATGAAATGATTATTGGATTTGGATTCAGATTTATGTTAAATCCTATCTGTGAAGGTATGGCACCACCCTGAGCCTCCCTGTTGCAGGCCTGTCTCCATGTCAGATGGCTTCATATCATCAGCCTGTGCCAGCTGTGCGATCAGTGGGATTGATCTGCTGGCAGCAGGACCACGTTCATCAGTCACCCCCACCCTCCCACTCTCCCCCCACCCCACCTCTCTGAAAATCTCTCTCTCTCTCTCTCCCTCTATCTTTTTAAGCTCCTCTTCTTTCTCTCTCTCTCTCTCTCTCTCTCTCTGTCTGTCTCTCGTCGCTTTTTTTTTTTTTTTTTCTGGCCAGGCAGACCGTCTCAATGTGAAATCATGGTTAATGCGCCATGACAATCTGACACAACGCACAGTCCAGGCCCTGCTCCATCTGGTTTCAATTTAATTTGGTCAGAGAAGTGGGGTGGGGGGTGAGGGGGGTATGGGGAGTGCGGTGGTGGTGGTGAGGGGGATGGCGGGGGTGAGATGAAGGGAGGAACTGGGTGCTTGTTGGAAAGGGGGGGGGACAAGATGAAAGCTTGGCGTGTTATTCTCCGCCGAATCGTCTCACCATCCTTCATTCTTCCCAAATTGCCCTCTCCCCCCTCCTCACATATAACATTAACTCCCCCCCGAAAAAAAAGTCTGAAATGATAGCTGTTCGATCAAAGGTCTCCAAAAATATGTTAAAGATCTGTAAGAGAACAGGCCACGGGTTGGCTCATTAAGACCATTAGAACCAAGTGTGTGTGCGTGCGTTTGTGTGTGTGTGTGTGTGTGCGTGTGTGTGTGGTGGGGGGCTGCGGTGACGGATCAGACCACGTTGAATGGACACAGGAGGGGTTTAGCCTCGGTGCAAAGAGTTAATGGGGACATCTTCTTGCAGTTTGCTCTCGTCAGAGCGAGATGGAAGAAATGAGACCATTACTAAACGGCGGACCTGTTAAGAGCAATTTTCCTAATTATGGGGATGGAGCCATGTGTCAGTTGCCACGGCAGACGTGTCAGACCATCGGGTTGTGGAGACGGAAAGTGTTAACTCTTTAATGTGACTAACTAACAGGCCTCGCTTAGACCGAGCCTTAATGACTTAATGGAAGTAATGATCTAAGGAAAGCCATATGTGTTAATGCAGAAGGGGCCACGGCAGAGCAGCAGAACGCCGCGTGATGAGTTCACTGTCCTCGTACAGCATGGCGGCCAGAAACAGTGCCAAGTCTAACTAGTGCACCTTTGTCTGTAATGTCCAAAAACAACTGCTTTTATGGTTTAAACAGCTTAAAGGTCTCAGTCTTATCATGCCGGCTGAAACAGGCTGTTGAAGCTTAACATTGAACAGTTTGGAATAAATACTGTAATTGTACATGAGTTGTTTGTGGAGGGAAAAGCTGTTTAATTTGATATGATGACCAGAAAGGAGAATTTTTTTTAAAAATTCTTCAAATTCATTATGAAACATCCACCCCCAAACTAAGGTGCAGCATCATCTAATGTGAATGTAGCAAAATCTTTTCCAAGTAGGCCATATTCCCTTTTTCATAGCATGTTTGAAACCCAGTGACCAATGTTTACATTTATTACCTCGGTGGGAAATAGTTTTAGGTCCTTCTAGTGCAGGAAAATGTCCGATTGTGGAGGTTGACTGAACATGTCATATAGGTGTCTGACTTTTCCATATTCACCCTATTTGCAAATACCAATTAATTTGTTAATTTTTCAAATCATATAAAGGGTTCAATCATAACCTGAGTGAAGAAAGACGTGATACAAATAAAACAAGTCAAATTAATACTTAGATTAGTTAACTAACTGAGACATCTGAAATAGACCTAAATTAAAATGAAACTTTAAGGTGAAGAAAAGATTTAAAGTCTGATAATATGTTGCACAAAAAGTAGAACATTTCAGCATGTTTATTTGGTTTATTACAATATTACAATACAGGAAGAGAATATAAAAAAATGAACTTCACACTAGACTTCAAAGCTTATTTTTATTTTTAAGCATGTTTAATTTTTATGATTGGGTTCAAGAAAAAAGTTCAATTCGACTGTTATAATGGTAGAGGGTTTTTTTTTTATAGCTGTGATTAAACATGACTGAAAATATGTTTTCAGTAAGTTAAGAGGCTTAAAGTCTAGCGATTAAATAGCCATGTTTCCATCCATGTATTTTTATGCACATTTTAAAGTAACCCATCAAAAAAATTATGGAAAATCTGGAACGAAACTTTCTCAGTTTTATCTAAATATTTTTACACTTGCTTGGTGTTGGGTGGAAACATCTTTTCAGAAAAGCTTCTAACATAAAGCGAATAACTAACTCACATGACTGATCTGCTTTTCACACTTTTTTCACACTGAGAGAGAGAAGAGGAAGAAGATATTCCCAGATATTCCAAACGCATGCAATGACACAGCAAGCAGCTAGCAAGACCCATGTGTGGACTGATGAGGAGACCAAATTACACCTCAGTCTCATCAGGTTTATTGGTTAATTTAAGAGTAGAAACCTCCAGCTTCTGATTAAAGTTTGCTCTGCGTAGTTCAGTTTATTTGCCCTAAACCAGCGAACTGAAATGCACCCAATTCAAATTCCCTGCACAGTTTTTCTGCCTCTTCAGATAACCATATTCAAATCCTATTCATGGATTAATTCATCACTGTTTCTCTCCATTTACTAATTTTGTTGTATCTTGCAGGTGTTGAAACCAGTCCCGACCTCCACCTCCTCACCTCTACAATTCACCAAATGAAGTGGCTGCTCATCGACCTGTTGGCCGTGATGGAAACCTCCCGAACGCGCCGCAGAGCCGTGCCTGCTCCCAAAGGGTGAGGGCCTGCTCAGCATGCAGCTGTAGCAACAGCGCCTTGTTTCCTCACAGAGGTCAGGAATGCAGGCATGTCTCTCCTCATCTCCGTGGAAGGAGATGGAATAGGCCACAGAGATTGGGAGTCAGAGAGAGAGAAAGGGCAGAATTCCTACCTCATCCATCACTCTTCATGCAGGCCCTGCCTCTTCACCCCAGCCCAGATTTACACACCAGCTATCCTGCATGACTGTCTTTATGGACTGCTCTCTGCCGTCAGCTGGCCGTAGTGAAGAGATCAGAGAACGCACCGGAAGAAATTAGTTCACGTCAGCTCTCATTTATGATGCGTTTAACTAGTAGGCGCTAGCAGGAGAAGATGGATTTCGAGCGGCTTTATATTTCCACCCCTGCCGATTTCTCCCACTCCGAGTCAAATACGCACCAGCCATTTTCATCTGAGGTTATCGGGTCAATAAAACCTGGTGACCTCGGCCAATCATAAAACAGTCAATGCAGGAGAGCACGGATTGATTAAGTTCATAACTCGATTTGAGCTGCGTGGAACTCAGACGATAAAAATTGGAATGAGTATAAATCTAATGCGAGGGCATAATCCGAAGAAAATCAAAATGTAAAATAGATGTTTTTAATGGCGTCTTTTTTCATCATGAGAATATGGGCCCTTAGACCGGATGACTATTGATATCTTTGATCCACAACACTTTTCATCAGGCCGGCTGTGGTGAGAAGTTTAAAGAGGTGGTGCAATTTTGCACTCAGTTCGTGTACGAATGCAAAGAGAAGAGTTCTGTTTGACATCATGAGAAAATAAAACTTACAGTAAATTAATTTAAAGAAAACTAACACTGTTAAGTCTAAATAAGCTGTCAGCCACTAATGTTCTGTATTGTTCAGACATCTTATTTCTAAGTGAAACTGCATTCAAATCAACAAACACATTGAGCAGTCAGACTTACCTGTTTTTAGCTCAAAGCATTTGTGCATGAGGAATCTGTCTCATTACAGATGTCCTCTCTACTTTCTGACTTGTTCCATGTGCTCTTGATTAAAGCAGAAATGCACTGAAATAATCATATTCAAATTCTCTTTTTTTTCTTAGAGGATAATCAGAAATTCTCTGTGCAAAATAACAGTGGAATCATTGTTAACATACAAAGCAGAAATCAAGCTGACCTTATAATAACACATTCAAGGGGGCATTTTCAGGAGCAGGTCCTGCCAGTGTGCACCGCGGTGGCCTTGTATCTGTATATACCCACACTGATGGTGCCCATCATCCAACCTGGCAGATGGCTGGTAGCTTGAACAGCTTTCCGGTGTTTAATTATGATCATAATCAAGGGAAATAAAGATCAATTAAAGTGCAAGTGAAACTAATGAAATGCGAGCGCCATGAGCAGCCGGACAGTTGTCCAAAATGTTTCTCATAATAAATGCAAACTGAGTCCTAAGATAGCATTAGTATGAAGAGCTGGCACACACATAAACACTAGTGTTGATGGCCTTTGTAAAGGATTTCTTGTTTGATCTGAAAGCTAATTCCAGATACAAATAACAGTTATAATCTGCAGCATTAACACGTAAATATAAGCCCATTTTGCTCATCTCTGAAGCTCAACACAAATATGATTTCATTCATTATTTTCCAGCTTAGTCAACAAAGAAAAATAGAGAAAACTGAGCAGTAAAAGCAATGGCTGAGACACAGAAAAGAGGGGCTTGATTGACAGAGATGCAAAAGAAAGTGTGCATTTTTAAGATTTGTAACAGAAATCAATGCATTTGAATGCACTTTGCTGACATCTGCTTGTGACAACAGGTGCCATTTTGAACTTGTTCCTTCTGTTTAAACATTTTAAAGAAGTTTAAAGATTCCCAGCTGCCCTCTATTTTTGGAGGAAGGTAACACATATTCTGCAGTTTCTGTTCATTTACTCTTCAGAGATGGAAATAGCCGGAGCAGCATGTGGCTGCTGGCAACAGTTCAACTGCCTTTCACCAAACTGTGTGTCATACTGCAAGACTGCACAGACCATCTGAGCGAGGTGCAGGAGCAGGAGGAGGAGGAGGAGGAGGAGGAGGAGGAGGAAGGGAGTGGTGGAGGAGAGGTGAGGAGGATGAGACAGGCGATGGTGGAGGGGGAGTGCTGGGGGAAAAAGGGGGAGGCCCGAGAAGACAGATGCCACCACTGTGGTCATGCCATTGTGGGATATTAATAGTCCAGAGCCACATTGTGCCAACCTTATTGGAAATGTGAGCGCCGTCGTGCTGCGCCTCCATCACACGCTAGCATCAAAATGAAATGAGTGGGGGTGTGAAAAAAAAAAGAAAGAAAAAAAAAGAGACCTGGTCGGGGGAGGTTTCCATGAGCACCGAGGGGAAGTAAAATGTTGCAGCACAGGTTTTACAGCCATGTAAAGTGATTTGAAGTATTTAGGAACGAGTTCAGCGCAGGTGCACTGTGAGGTTATTGCCGTTTGTAATAGTCCTTACAAAGTCTCCGACCTGTTCCCACATAACATCTCATCCCAGTTCATTTTAAAGGAATTAAAGACTGAACAGCTTCCCATAAAACGTTACTGTCCTAAAAGTAAATGTAGGTCAAAACAGTCAATAGATGCAATAAAAATATATGGTACATTAGATTACATTTTTTTGAGTGCAGCTGTTGAAATTTGCTCGTAGTGCAGATCTCGTTGTAAAATAAAATTTCAGTTTAACAAATCTAACAGGCCTTCACGAGCAGAAGCAAAGTTTTAAATAATTCCTGCAGTGTCTGTGACATTTCTTTAAAAGTCAGAGAAGCTTTGCTGTATTTGAAGTGCCTCGGTTTAGAGCAGTGATGGCATAATGTTTCTCTTCAGAGACTCTGCAGCTGATTGAATCATTCTGTGGTGAAACCAGCTCCTCCGCAATACAAGATCAGAGGTATGTATGATTGTTATGGCCATTAAGCTCTGTGGCTGCAAACACTGTGTGTATACAACCACATACAAACAACACACACTCCCATATGGCGCACGCTGTAGGTTGTGTGTGTAACTGTCTTGCACTGAAGCCATATGCTGCCACCCCCAAGTCACACACCTGAAAACACAGTGTGTCAGCAGGCTCGTGGGCCAAAAACAATATTCTGGCCTTTGTTTCTGCACATGAAAATAATATGTAGGTGTCAGGGCTGCTTCAGAGGCAAAACTGTGATTCAGCCCAAATTTGACTATTATGTTATGAGATATGGTCTATGAAAAAGTGACAATCTGGTCTGAGGATGGAACAAGAAAGCTCATGTATTGTTCCATATGGAAAGTGTTAGTTCTCTTGTTAAAATGAGTGTGTCCACTAAATTTTATTGCAATTTGACAACCAGAACTTTTAAAAAGATAAAATTTCCATTTAGATTTTTACATAAACGGCATAAACACGAATGGAAAGTCATGTGGACGTCTGATCACAACAGTTTTACAACCAGAATGTCCATAAAATGTCATTTCATTTAACGCTTCACGGCCAATCACATGCAACAGGCCGTTTTTTAGGCCAGAAACACGACGTCACAGTCAGACTGATGTTTGCAAAGTAGCAATCATGAGATCAGCCTCCAAACATTCATTGATCTCTCATAAAAAAACCCTAATAATCTCAAAACTCATATTTATGTTTTACTCTCTTTCATCTGCGTCATGAAAAGCTCAGCTGCTTTGTAAAAATCAATCCCACGGCACGGATCGCGTCTTTACTGAGAGCTGGACTTAGCAGATTAAGAGACCCGGGTTGCTTTTCTCCAGCTTCTGTTTTACTAAATAAAGCTTTCATCTGCAGCTCTTTATTGTTTCTTTTCCATCTCTCAGTATGTTATAAAAGCCGGTTTACATTCTGTCATGGCAGTCTCTGATGTCCCTCGCAGGACTCCTTACAGCGGTGCAGTATAACATATCAGCCCTGTGCCGCTATCCCCAGTACCCCTGAATAATTCAACCATGCACCACTGCCCCTCGCACACTGTTTGGAAAATGCAGTAATGAGAAAAGCTATAAAACGCCTTAACGGTCTTTGCAGCTGAAAAAAAAAAAAAAAAAAAAAGGAAAAAACCCTGGACTTGGTCTTAAATAAGAGACACCGAAGAAGAAGAAGATAGCTCACTGGGTGTTTTTTCCCACAGATTTACTGTAAATGGGAGGGAGCCTGAAAGCCTCAAAGAGGAGGAGAAAAAAAAAAAAAGCTTCAAAAGGATGACCTGCATATTTTTACCCAATTAGATATTTCTAATGTTACTTTTGAGGTGTGATGCTCAGTCGAGCGTCCTCTGGCAGAACAAAGGCGGGGAATGCGTCGGAGTCTCTCTCCTCTTGATCATCCAGTGATTTTCAAGGTGTAAACATGAAACTGCTCAGGGAGAAATTATCTGGACGGGGGAAAACGTTGGCAGGAGTTCAGAGGAGGCTTTGTAAAGTAAACCAGATTTGTTCAGGGGTCTGTGATCAGTTTATTTTCCCAGTCCCCTCGCCTTTATGCTAGGCCTTCTTGTAATTGTCCTCACGTTTCAGCTAATTTCACATTTCCAGAGAGAGTAGAGGGAGAGGATAAAGGCAGGGAAGAAAGGAATTGAATAGTTTGAGTAACACCCTCAGACTTTCATATTTTGGTTGATGTCATTATGAATGGATTTGGGAGCAGTTAGGGGCGGTTTCGCCACAAAACCTCTGAGGTTTCAAGCACTTTTCTACCACTTTTTTTTTTGAACAAAAAAATCTTTCAAGTGCCATCGTGAGATTTTAAGAGATAATTCCTCCACTAAAATAATCTGAACCAAAACTATTCAGCAATGTTAAATCAATATTTTATTATTACTGTTGCAATGCACTAACCCTTTTTTTTTATCTTTGCCATATCAATGTTTTAGTCCATTTTAGATTAAGTCTTATTATATTGAAATTTCTAGGTTACTTAACATATTATTATAAAAGAAATCAGAAATACTTAAAAGAGGCCTGAATTTTTGTGATGAGAAACAGAATGTAAATATTTGAAGAAAACTGGAAATATTAAAAAGAGAAACAACATAAAATAAAATATAATATATACATGATACTAAAATATATTACTGTATGCTTAGAAAATACAAAAACAGAAATAGAAATATGTGGAACATGTGCATCATACTGCAGTATATAACTATGATTGAATAATATTTTGAAACAGATCATTTAGATCATTTTTTGAAATGTACAATATAAATGGGGGAGTAAACCAGATGAGAAAGTTATGACATGAAGACAAAATATTTACAAAAATCACCAAAATATCAGGAAAACTTTCTCTTGTTGGAGAAATGATCCAGATAATCCGGTTCCTCTCAGGACAAAAGTGTCCCAGCAGCCAGAAAATCAGCACCTCCTCTGAGAAACCAGCCCGCTCTTTGAAGCTCGTCCAAGAGGAGCAGCGCGCTACAGTGTCGCAAAACTTTTCAAGGTCTTCCATCTAATGTTTCCTTTGATAGTCTCTGGCCGGATTAGGGTACATAATGTGAAACCCAATGAGGTGTGCTTGCAGGTCCCATTCGCAGACAGGCCGACCTGAAACTGTGTCTCGCTCCGCAGACGTGATGTAACTGCTGTTGGAGCTGAACTCTTCCTGTGTGTGTGTGGATGATGTGCAGTCTGTCATGTGTGAAGAACTTGGCTTGCAATGAAAGGACGACGACAATTAACATGTTTTTTTTTTTTACATCACTTTGGTGATATCATGCGCACTAACTTCCTTCAAGCCATGTTAGAAAGAGTGCAAGTGATCTTATTGCGGGTGATGAGATTTAATTTTAATGCTGTGCACTAAATTATTAAAGTTGAACTCCCTTAATGCAGTTTACAAGTTTCTTATCCAGTTTTTTAGTATTTTTTTTTATTTTACTTGTGTATAGTTTACTATATTAAGATCCTAATAAGTTGTAAAAGATGCAATAGATATAGTTTATTTCCCTTTTTGCCTTACAGTAAGCAGATCTGATGCCCACAGCACACACAGATGTGCCATAAGTAACAACTAAGTGTGTATAATGTTATACTGAGTGCTGCAGTTTTTCCCAGATTGCAGTGCTGCTACATATAAGTATGGGTTTAAGGGTGAGAGTCAGGGTTTCAGGATAATGGGCCGTTCCCTTCCTGTCTCTTCTATATTTATTTCATCTCTGGTATCATGATCTTAATTCACTACAATAATCTTGTGCGGTTGTTGATCCTAGCTTGAAAAAACACAAGTATCACAGCATTACTTCCAAAATAGACTTAAGAGCGGAGAAATACTTTTGAAATCAGGTCATCTCAACACTAATCACTGTTATTAATCAGTAACCGTATCAATTACATTACACTAAAATCTTTGTGTGCCTTTGGGTTGTAAAAGTTGAGCTTTACACATTATTATATAACGAGAGCAGCTCAACTGCGTCTCCATGATGTAATGCAGATGTTTCTCTGTGCGCTGTGAGACTTCACCAGGCTGAGAGTCACATTCGCTAACTGCTAAATTAACTGCTTTCTTTAACCTGAGGCGTTTGTTTGCCTGCTTTTTTTTTTTTTTGTTGTTGTCGGAGTACAAATCAAAACAGCTGCCAGCTCTTTGGATGGAGATGAATAAATGCCATCGCTCTTCACAATCAGTTAAATCCTTTAGGCAAACACACTTACCCTCAGTGATCTCAACTCAAACTCCAGGGGTGGAGGCGGGCGGGTGGCGGGGGGGGTGGGGGGTTTGGGGGGGGGATGCCTTTTGAAACTGAGAGGAGCTTCTCTGAAGAACCATTACCCATCAGCCCCTCCACTTTCAGAGGGCTAATCCCAGAGGGAGAGTGGGCGTCCGCGGAGGATACGTTGTCTCGTATGCGTTAATGGGGGATTACACATGTTAACATCTATCTCACAGTGCGCCTGGCCAAAGGGGTTCTGCTATAGGGGTTTAGCATATGAATAAGGAATAAGGGGATGATTGAATAGAGACTATGGTGAGAGTGAGAGCTGCCACTCGAGGTGGAGCGATGGGGGTAGAGTGATTAGGGTGAGAGACACAAAGAGTGAAATCTCTTGTTGAGATAGAAGAGCTGGAGGAAAGATCGCTCTCAGCTGAATGAGTTTCCCTGCATACGGATTCATTGGATGTTTATTTGGCAATCAGGAAGTTACCTTTGACATTTGATTTTAAATTGATAAAATGTGAAATTATACTGTGAAATATATTCTAATCTGGTGACTTTAATGGGATGATTTCACTGAGGATTAACCATTTTATTTATAACGGGATGCTAAAGCTCACCTATGACACTTGAACTGATTCATTAAGAAGAGGTCATAGGTAATTACAAGCTTGATCCTGGTCAATCCAGAACAAAACCCTCACTATTAGTAGCAAGTTAAGTAGAAAAGTAGTTTAGAAATCTTAAAAAAATAAGTATTTGAGGAGTTCTTTATGAAATCAGATGAAAGCCGTTCTTAAAGTGAGTAAACCAACATGAAACAATCTAAGATCAGTTTGATAATATTCCTGAAGTGCTCGCTTAAAAGTGTATTTTGTTTGGAAGAACATGTTTGTGTTTGAGAAGAAACCTTCATTATATTACTAAGATTGCAACATTAACCAGCTGATTTTAGAGATCCTGACGTGATTGAAACAAAACGTTCATCTTTACGGCCCAAACATTTTTCAAGAAATAAGAGATTTCTCACCCAAACCATAAAACTGTTGTGTTTTGGGGGTAAAAGAGTTTATTTTCTGTAAACTCTGTTCGTTTTCTGACCTGAGACCTGGTGATGGCATTGACATGCAGCACAGACATCTGCAGAGCTCTCAGGGAGAGCGAGGTGTTTATTTCCTGAAGGTCAGGCCTTTTGTGTGGAGAAACTTCTTGCCAGATGAGATAGGGGGAGTAAATTGCAGATCTATCATTCCCCTCCCTCCCTTTCTCCCTCTCCTCTCTTCTCTCTTTTCCCTCATATTCCCTCCTTCCCACACCATCTCTCCTTCTCAGAGTTACCTTCTCCTCTTTTTCTCTAAACTGTCCTCTTTCTTCTTTATGCTCGCACTTTCATCCTCATCTCTGGACATCTGCCGCTCGTATTCTGAACCACCTTCTCTCTCTCTCGTCTTTGTGCTTCGTTCCTCCCCTCTCTCTCTGCCTCGCACACACTCTGTCTCTCCTTCAGTGTGTGAAATCAGTGGAGTACCGTTGGCACTGTCTGTGATTTATGGCTCACTCTGAGCGGGCCCTTATCAGGTGCAGGCAAGGCTCTCAGTGCTGCTGCCTGCGCCTGAATGACAATGGAGAACCAGTCGCATTATGCTCTGCAGCCTCGCCCCCTGCATTCTGGACACTGCAGATTACATCTAGCTCCTTGATTTATGGACGCCATTTTGGCTCCTGAGAGGGACATGAAGGGGAGTTTGGAGGTGAGGGGGTGGAGGCTGTGGTTTCTAAGGCCAACGTCTGCACTTGGCCAACATCATTTTGAGGGGAACCTGCAGGAGGTGTGTTTTATATACGTATGTGTGTGGATGTAAAAGCTGATGCGTGTGTGTCTGCAGTATTTATATGCATGGATGTATGTGTGTGTGTGTTTGTGAATAGGTGTCATTTATCATTTTGTCAGGAGTTTTTTCTGCACAGATATCGACAGCGTCTGCTGCTGTTGGAAGCGAAATGCAGGAATATTGACATTAAAGGATTAAACTGAATGAACTTTTCAGCTGCAGAGAGACAATGATGTGCAGAAACAGAAAAAAAAAGAAAAAAGAAAAAGAAATGGGGTGTAGATATTTCCATTATATAAAAAAAGTTTTCCAATTGCATTATGCAGCCATCTTTTTTTAATCCTCATCTCTATTCTGTAATTGAATCATTGCCATTTGCATCTCTGGAGATGAAAAATGTTATTTGGGGGAGTTGCGTTAGCTAATGTAATTAACAGGAAACTATCACAGCTGCAGTTCTTTGCATGAAAGAAGTAATTATGTAATCTAACACATTAAATGAGGGAAATGAGCATCTCAGACTTAAACACAGCAGGCGCTTTGCATTTATTTTGCTCCACAGTCAGTTTTTATTGCTTGTGTATTGAGATAAGACCATGAAATGTCACTTGAGTCTTTTAAAGAGGCTTCTGAATGTTTCATCTGTCCAGAGATGTTGTTTAAAACGAGGCAAGAAGCAGACGAATGAGAAAAAAACACCAATACAATACACAGACAGCAACGCTTGCGTTCAAAGAAGCAATGTGTCAGCGCAAAGGAAACTTTTCCCGTTCCCAAAACTGATGACAAAAACCAGAACCTGCCTGACTCAAGATGTTGCTAACACTGAAGCTAAGCTAATAAAGCTTTAATGGATGCATCAGGCTGTGACCTTTCTAGTCTCAGTCACCTGGGGTTGCTTCCATCCGACAACAGTTGTGAATAAATGTAAATATACATGTAAATGTCATTCTTTTACTGTGAAATTCCCTTTTCCTGTTTCTCCCTGACCTGGCCTGTAAAATGGCCGCCAGTGCAGTCTCCAGTGGCAGGCAGCTCACTGATAAATGTCTCCCTGAATACATTTCTACAGCGATGAAAACCAAAGACATTTAGAGGAGGAGGTTTTGGAAAGGGAACAGCTTGGCACAACCAGGAAGGGGGAGAGAGAGAGAGAGAGAGAGAGAGAGAGAGAGAGAGCTCTGGAAAGCTCCGAGTGTGTTTGCCTCGCGCTCCAAAGGCAATAAGAGCTGCGGCTTTCAGTGGGTTTTTATAAAGACTGGTTGTTATGGATCTTAAGGTTGCCAAGTGGCGAATGGCTAAGCGGAGATAATGTGTCCTTGTAGCTCATCACAATGTGGAGAGGCAATATGGGCGGCATGCTTAGTGGACAGATGGCCAAAAATCACATTTAATACAGTGCAGACAACACCGCCACCCCCCACCCCCCCCGACCGCCTCCCTGTGCTTTTTACATGCAGGAGAAATTATTTATAAGGTCATATTTTTGTGTTTCGATCTTTAAAAACTTTGTTCCCATGTACTCTCATAAACAAAATTCCCTGGATGTTGCGGTCGAAACTGCACTTTAAAGAAACTGAAAACAGGTGAGTATGATAAGATTCTGCATGCCTTCACTAAAACTCGCTGCGTGCATCATATTCTGGTTTGGCAGTTCAGTTTATCTGACTGTTGCATGTGTCATGTGGTGTTTATCAGCGTGTGAGAACATTCATCAAAGTGCATGAACGTTTTGGAAGATATCAGTGAATGTAAAATTGGTACCTGATAAAAATACATATAAATACATTGAAATGTAGATAAAATCCCACCTACTGGATTATAAATATTGCTCCTCTTGCATGTGTATGTGCGTGTGTCTGTGCATATGTGTGTGTTTCTGTGCGAGTTTATAAGGGAGAGAGAGTGTGAGAGCCGTATCAACGTGGGTGGCTCCCCATCCAAATCAAGCTGTGTGAAAACTTCTTGTAGGAGTTGATTTCTCACTTAGATACACAGTTGTGACAACCCTCGCTGAGATATGACGTTCCCAAACCCCCAAACTTAACCCAGATTTAACCCACCAGCCAAATCTCAACCCAAACACCCCTTTTATAAGAGCTGAGGTCCGAAATATGTTCGTACAACAACATGCAATGGATACCGCAAACATATCTCATATCACACAAGCATATAGGCTCACTTACACACACATACACACACATACATACAGAAACACACACACAGGGCTTGGAAGGGGTCCTGGACACTGTCATGGGTCCACACGTCAAATGAACCAGGGAGCCAAACAACAACAATAACAACAGGAGTTCGAGCATATGGGGCTTCGTACCAGCTGAGAGGGGCCACCGAGGTCCACGGTGTGTGTGTGTGTGAGTGTGTGTGTGTGTGTATTTGTAAGGTGGATAGTGACTAAAGTCTCCAGGGCTTCAAGAGATCAAAGAGAGGAAAAAAAGTGTAGCTGAGAGAGAAAGAGAGTAGAATAAAAGTCATCCATCTTCAAACCTTTCTGCTCGTTCTGAAGATGCTTTTCACATCTGAGAGTTTTGGATCACTGATCAAATGCATTTTAGCATGAAAGCATCATCCAATCGTATCATCAATATATATTATAAACTAACACCAGAGTTGATAAAATCATCTTTCAGCAGATTAACTGAAGACATCACATCTGTTTTGTTCCTTCCAGTTTTTTTGTGGTCTTTTGTTTTTCATGCCAATGCTGGATAACTGGCGCTGAAATGATGCATAAAATACTTGATCAGCAGATCAATAAAAAAAATGATCTGACAAAGATTCGAAGATTTCTGATTGATTTAAGCTTCTCATATTTGAGGATTTGCTCCACTGTCCTGTTTAAAATCATTGCAAACTGAGACTTTTTAAGTATTTTCTGACTTTTTCTCATTTAATTGATAATCAGGAAAACCAATGAAGAGATCAACAACCAATAAAAACAATTACATCCTCCAAATACAATTTGACTGTTCATTGCTTTCAACATGTGCACTCAAACTGCAGATATGTGTCCATATGATAGACTTTAATGTTAAACCAAAGGGCTTTTTAAATAGAAATTTGATCTGCTGGTCTGTAGATCTGTAACACCTTCTGCTGTCTCATTTTTCTCCCTGAAGGAATGCTGATCGAAGGACAGAAACACGGACATTCAGCTTTGAAAACAGAAAATATGAAGCTACACCTATGGAAGAGTATCAGATCTCTATCACACTGGAGGGGAGAAATCAGAAAAACATCCTGAGAGAGTCAGAGGAACGAGTGAGCGAGTGAGAGGAGGTGAGAGGAGCTGAACTCTGATCAAACGCTCCATGGCAGCAGATTAAGGAGGTGCAGAGCAGAGATTACCCACTATGAATAAAATAGCACCTGCTGGGCTGATGTTTGTGTGCCAGCCTGCTCTGTACACACACAGTAAAACACACAAACACACACCAGGGTTCGGACAAAACACACATGCAGGGAAGGAAGTGCTTTTGCACTGATGATCTTTTATTGTGATCAGCTGTGATTCCCCCTCACCTGCATTCATATCTGATCATGGATTATATAACTAGATATTTTCTTTGTAGGTGTTTGTTATTCTACAATAATAAATTAACTAATTATTAAATAGTTAATGAGAGTGTTAGAGTCTGCATGTGTGTCTGTAATTTCCTAAAAGAAAATTAGTAAATTATTGAATAAACAATAATCAGTAAATTACTGCATTAACACAAACGATTAATCTGAATATTCCTGACAGTCAGTCGGTGGGTGGTCAAGGTTTAAGTGTGATAACACTCTGAAAGTTATGTGAGCCACGACTGTAATCACCCAAAATAAACACAAACCTCACTAAACATTAAACCAGAAGAAAACACACACTTGTGAGAGGCAGCAATATGTTAGAAAAAACAAATATACACACTTAAACTTGACATATATACAATGTATGCAGACACAACATGCAGAGGCTCTGCGCTTACATGCACAATACAAAAAAATACACACATAAATTCATATATATTTTTAGACACATGCACATTAATGTATGTATACACAAAGACACACAGAGCCACACAGTGTTAACCAAACATGCGCAAAAAACACTAGCATACAGTACACACACACCCTCTTATTTCATGTGAAAGGCCCACTTGTAATGCTATCACTCTCAAAGTCAATTTTTGCACTTTCACTCCTATAATCCCAATTACAGAGGTCATTCAAAATGATGGATAATGCCTCTCGTAGTGCCTAGCAAAAACAATTTGGCTGCTGTACTTGGGGAAACCTAAGAGGAGAGCCGCACCACACACATCATTTTTCAGCTTGCATTTACAGGGCTCATAAGAGCACGGGTTGTAAAGTGACTTCTGGGTGAGTTGATTTTGGCCAAAATGGGCTCTCGTTTTCCTGAGAATGTGGTCAAACACGCTCGCAGGGAGGGAGAGGAGAGAGAAGAAGGATGGAGTAAAGAGGGAAGTGGAAGAGGGGGAAATTAAATGATAAGATACGAATTGAAGACAGAAAAAAGAAAGACCGGGGATATTTAAAGAATAAGTCTGGGATCAGAAACAAACCTTGTGCAAAGAAAGGAAGGAAAACAAACCAGTGAGAGAAAGCAAGGATGCTGAACCACAATTGCAGATTCCAGGCGTCATAACTTACATTGAAGCTTTCAGCGCGAGGCCGGTGTGGTGTGGCCTACAAACAGGGCTGGTTACACCAGGATCCTGATGACATGACTGCTGGGAGTGTGTGGAGTAATTCCTGCAGCCATGGTTAGCTACCAGGGGTTTGGGGTTTGGCACACGTGGATGTTTCCACAGCACAACGATGCCTTCATGTGACATTCTTCTGTTCACTCTCAGGGTTTCTATATATATATTATGCATTTTGTCCGACCGCTGTAAGTTTCCATCTGATTGTCGAGTGAACATTAGCTAATGTTTTAAGCATCGCAATTTCAAAAATGCTGTCAGCTGGGTTGGAACAAAAGAAAAAAAAATATGTCAGTGAGTGGAATATGTAGCTGCATGATTAAAAAATGCACCGAAGGGTCAGAAATTCTTTATGTAGCAGATTAATTCAAACAGGCCTAAAACATAGAAGTTTAAAAAAGTGCAAAAACTGAAACCATAAGTGATTAACGAGGATATGTTATATTAATGTATGTATTTTTAAAAATTATTTGGAATACCCACACAAAAATATAAATATAAAAAGCATCACTTCAGGGCCAAGATAGCAAAATAGCACCTTAAGTGAAATTAATAAATTAAAAAATAAATTGATGTTAATAAATTACATTTCTGCTTGAACATGTTGATTTCATTTTACATAAA
The DNA here is from genome assembly GCA_029814765.1 of Acanthurus leucopareius. Lineage (NCBI taxonomy): Eukaryota > Metazoa > Chordata > Actinopteri > Acanthuriformes > Acanthuridae > Acanthurus > Acanthurus leucopareius. Next base: position 20,852,855 of record JAQMCX010000003.1, read on the forward strand.
AGTCCTACACATCAGGTCTTTAAGGTCCGCTTATAGTTGCCAAGATGCCACCTTAAAGGCCAGTAGTGGGCCAAAAGGTGATGAGCATGATGATGTGGACGTCAGGTGTGGTTGATGATTGGTTGCACAAATAATTTTCATGCAGGAAACCAAAGTTTGCATCCCAAACCACATGATGATGCAGGTCTGATACTGTCATGAAACACGCTCCGGGCTTTTGCAGAATCCTCCGGTGTTAACGTTCCTGTGTGGTGATTGTGTTGGACAGGTGTGAAAAACCACAAAGCTGATCCATTATTATTGACAACGCACTGAGTGAATGATGTAGTTATAATGAATAGGTGCTCATGATGCTCTGCACCCAGTCTGGCACTGTGGGACTGTGGGAAGCATCTGGACATCAAATTTAATACATCACATTTGTGTAACACATTTAGGTGGAATCTCTCTTCCTTCCTCACTCCCTTTGTTTCCAAAACTTTCTCTCTTCTTCCCCCCCTTCTTTATATTATCTCATTTTCCCACTGGATTTACACTCTTGGATGCTCTCCTGCTGTCCCAGACTCATCATGGTTTTGTTTGCTCTCTCATCAGTTTGGTCTCTATCTCCTTGTCCTCCTCCAAACTCCTCACCACCACCTTTCTTTCACTTTATTGCCCATTTTGTCTTCTTGTTTCTCTGTTGCTTTCATTTGATTCGGGGTGCTCCTGTCTCCCTCCCCCTCTTTTCCCCCTTTTTGTCCTCTCTTTTTAAAACATCTCCCTCCTTCAGATTACATCTCTTCCCTTCTCTACACCTTCATTGTACCTCCTCTGCTCTCTTTGTCTCTCCTCTTGGTCTCCTCTCTTCAACTGCTCTCTTTAGCCTGTCATTACCCCATCTTACCCCATCTATCTTCCCCTTTCTCCTATATCAAATATCCACATCGCTCCTCCAGCCCCTTATCTCTCTCTCTCTCTCTCTCTCTCTGTCTTCTCCTGCCATGCTCCTCAGTTTCTTGTTTTTCACACTGCTCCTCTCTTCTCTCTCTCTCTCCCTCTCTCTCTCTTCTCCCCCTATCCCCCAGTTTTTTACCCAGCTGTTTCTCCTGTCTCTCCCCCATTATTACTCCCCCCCTCCCCTGTGTCCCTGTGGCCGTTCCCCAGGCGGTTGGGTGCGGAGGGCGCTGGCTGGCGGGGTGATGGATGACCATTAAGGCAGCTTATTGGAAACAGTCTGATTTATGGGCGAGCGCTGCCTCGGCCTAATGGCTTCATTTCTTTCTGCCGCCACATGATGTCACAGCCAAGGTCACCGCGGCAACGGCCCCTCTTTGTTGTGGTTTTGCTCGCTGATGACCTGAGAGGGATGGAGGGATGGAAAGAGAGAGAGAGAGAGAGAGGGAGATGAAGGAGGGGACAGAAAAGGGGTAGTGAGGTTTGTTTGTGAAAGCGTGGAGGTGATGTATGAGTGTGTGTAGGTGAAACGGGTTGCGTTTGCAGAAATGCTTTAGTGCGGATTTTGTTGGGTATGGAAAATGTGTTTTTACTGCTTATCCGTCACCGTTTTTCCCAAAGTCTCCCGGTCTGCCTCGCTCCCACGTCCTCTCCTTTTTACCCTTGCTCTCCTGTGCTCACTAAATTAAAAACTCTATCTCTTCTCCTCTCCTCCTTCCTCTGTTTCTCCTTCATCTCTTCACTTCCTTCTATACCACCAATGACAGACCACGATAAAGAAACACACACACACACACACACACGCACACATGAGCTTTACAGCCTTCCCTCAGACAGCTATTACTCACTTCTACTTTAAATGAGCGCCGTCAAATATATGGGGCCCGCCATTAAGAAGCCGATCAATAAAAATGCCATTAGGGGTGGAGTAAAAAACGCTGATATTAGTGAAGCTCAAAACAAAATATTTGATTTTCCCTCTGATAGTTAGCGAGACGGTGCTCTTGGATGAGGCTTCGAGCGGAGATTGAGTCGGGGTGGGGGCAGGGTTTGGGCGGTCGGGAGGCGTGCTGCGTGTTGCAGTCAGTTATTTACCCAGAGACCTTAATTCAAAGTTCTGTGCCAGTTTCCCATCTGCCATTTCAAAATTTCTCATCAAATTTCTGTCTCAAGAGAGGGGGGGGGCAGTCTGTCTGGAAGTTGTGGAGCAGTTCTTTAATTTAAACAATATTTCATTTTTGAGTAATATATTTTTGATCAACCTACAAAAAAGTTTGGTGCGGTGCATCGATGTTTTCCTGTTTACACGCGATCTATAAAGAACTTTACTGCCGTGAAATAATCTCGAGTGTCGATCGATCATCGATTCGATCACAAAGATCTTCATGAGTGCATTTTACTACCTTAATGGAAATTGAAACCATAACTGAGGTTTGGTATAGTGCAGCAGATCTGTTTGTCCTCCCACCAAACTGAAAAACTCCTACATACGAGTGTTGGAATTTAGCATAAATCAGAAGTAAAGAGAAAAGTACAAACTGTCTCCTCAACAGCAGTCAGACAGCTGGACTCACTAATGTCAGATGCACTCCCTCTCTGGTATCCTGTCATGCTATCTGGGCTTTTTTTTTCCACCATTAAGGCTGCCACTGCTGCAGCTGCTTGAGATTTGATGCAGGAAAACAGCTACAAGTTTGTTATGATGGTAAATAAAATAACTTGAATGGATATTAAAGGTTATGGCTGGAATAACTTTTTCTGCAGTTACACTTAACATGCACACGACTAGTTTTAAAACTCCTAAAACAACTTCTGGAAATGCTGCTCATCCTGGTTTAATGTGAAAACTTTGGTACTGAGTGAGAACAGAAGCAATGAAACCAAGAAGAGATGAGTGTGAACTTTGTGGTCAAAATTATTGTCCCACAATTTTATGAGAGTTTGACTTCCAAGCCTTTTTAATGTGATCATTTTCTTAAATTGCTGAAAGAAATAATGTCTCTTTTTTACTGTAACTTTCTACAGTTCGTTCCAGTGTCCACAGTGATATAAGAGACAAAACATAAGTTATTAGGGGACATATTTGCAGCATTTGTGTGTGTTTATACTCCTCAGCTCTCTGTAAATTCCTGTGCATCTGTTCTCTAAGAATAGCCTCTCTCTTGTCCACGTATGTGTGTGTACCTTGGAAGTACACACACGTGTGTGGGAAACCTTTGCACTCATTTATTTTGTTTAGGTTTGTTTAAGCGCCTCGGCTCGTGAGTTTTAATCACTGTGTAAATACGGGAGTCTGACTTCATCTGTGATTTATTTATTGACAACAGACGTCCAGTGAGGACCGCTGGGTGCTGGGAACCACAGATACTCAGACTCTCCAGACCCCGAATTCTAGCGTGTGTGTGTCATCGTGGATGCCTAGTTTTTGACTGACCATGGATGCCGTGTTGGCATAAACTTACCTCAGCTAAGTTTATGAACCTTTTTATCTGCAGAATGGAGTTTCGCACAACTCGTGACGCCGAAGTAAAGAACATTAAACTTGTGAAATCCAATTTATGGGGAGCACGTAGTGTGAAATGTCACTGTCTTTTTGTTGGCATACACAGACGCATTCATACACACATGAGGAAAATATCTTGGATTTTTTTCATACAAACCTACAACATATAGAGAAACAATTTGAAATGTGAAGAGGTAACAGTTCTGATGTGATGTCAAAGATGTCTATATATCGTTTAGCAAAAAATGCCCGCTGATGTTGGCGGGCTAACCAGCCAGACTTGGCCTGTTCCTGTTTCAAGCTCAATTGACTTGTTAACTCGTCGTAAAACACACTTCATTTAAACTCGACAGAAAATAAAACAGCAAAAACCATCTCGGTTTGTCTTTCTACTGTTTCAACAATCACCAACTCTGGTTCAGTTTAAATCAGTCCTAAAGTTGTAGATGAAAATCCCTTGGTGGTGATGCCAGACCATCCTCTCCCCTCCTCTCCTCTCCCCTCCTCTCCCCTTCAGGCCTCTCCTGTCTCTGCCTGCTGTGTCTTCATGGTCCCTGGAGTCTGAGTCCTGGTTGGAGTCGCTGTAAATCAGTGTGCTGCTATAATCCCTGTTGTCAAACTGGCCTCAGTCAGTCATGGAAGCTGTGTTTAGTCCAGGTCCTTCTGCGTTAGCTTTGAGGCTGCAGAGTCTGCCTCCATCGCCTGCGATGTAAACAACTTTCCTCCATAGCAATTAGAATACTTACAAGAAGTTCGGGGTTACGCTGGTGATTTGCAGCCCCTCATCGTTTTACACACATTCCTCCTCTATAGCAGCACATAGAGCAGCTAGTTTTACCCGTCAAGAGCTAATTTCAGAAATTCAGCTCACACTACACACACACACACACACACACACACACCTCTACTTTTTTATATACATTCATAGTAGTTGGACCACACACACACACACACACATATGCATTAAAACATATCGTATGACTTTGTGGTTGTCTTTCTGTAGTGTTCCCATTTTTAGCAGATGTGTGCATCAGACTCACACACCAAACAACGCAGCGGTCATCTCTGCTCCGACCTGCTCTTTCGTCCTGCTCATGTTTGTTTAGCTGCCATGATGGATGGAGTCTGTCTTCCTTCTGCTTATGTTTTTGCCCACCTCTCTGTCAGCTTTGCCCGCTTTTTGTCTCTCGCCCATGAAGCGTGATCCAGACACAAGACACTGTGCAGAGTCTCTCCAAGGTTCCCATAACGTGAGAGGGAATTCTGCTCGGAAAAGGACACCACTGTACATTAACCACAACAGAATGCTCAGTGGTGTCATGGACATGTAGTGGCAGATACAGTCTGTAGGATTTGTGGCTTTGTAAGATTATATTTATTTTATCCTGTGAGTTAAATGTTGTGAATCTGTAACCGTATGAAGTGTTAACCCAACTTATTATATCTTTGCAAAGATAAAATAATACTTCTTTATGTCTTTGCGTAATTGTACTCTGCATCACGACTATTAAACAAAAAAAATCTGGTGCTAAGAAACAGAAATTTGGGTTTTATGGAAGATGTGATGTTAATCAGACTAATTTACTGCAGTTTACAGCTTGCTGTAAATAAATGGTGCTAATTGTGTCAACAGTTTTAATCTCAAACAGTGCAACAATATGACAAATAAATTAAACATAAATAAATTAAAAAATACCCTCAAAATATAGCAGCAACAGCAATCTGTTAAAAAAACCCTGCATTTTCAGTAATATTTCCACATACATAACACCCTGCAACAAGAATTACCGCACATGCTGTGATGAAAATAGTGATGACCAAAGCTCGTTAGGATAAAAAAAAAAAAAAGCCAGAACAAAGACCTTTTCTCTTTACGCTGTCAGCTGATGTGTGTTGAAAATAACATACCTCATAGGAGAGTAGCTGTGGCTGCAGGCTGAGGCTCCAGACTGGAGGCAACAACACACTCCTAAATCTCAGGCTGCTGCCCACCAAGCAATTCTCTTGGTATGCAGTGCAGCATGCTTATGATTTATGACAAATCCCTCTCTCAATTTGTCACTGATGGCAGGAATGTATAATTCAAAACATTTTCTATTTTGCTGTATGTTGGTCCCCTCCACCCCCCACCCCCCCTGACACTAACACCCAACCATACACACACACACACACGAACGTACACACTCATATACCAGAATGTCTCTTGCTTTATTAATTTGCTACATGGGCACAAAAGTGTCTAAAGGCAAATATTCTGGTAAAAAAGATGCTTTGTGCTGGGAAATGACACTGACGTTGCATGTGACTGAATGTCCTCAAAAAGTGACATTTCTCTTTCTTTATGTTGTGAAGTTTATTTATCTGTTACTGGAATCTTCCCTCAGTGTGTGAATGAGCTGCACGCACGAACATCTGTCTTCTTCTGGTTCTACGTGTCTATTTACAGACATGTTTATTTATGCTAATTCGTGTGTTTCTGTGTGTGTGTGTGTGTGAGAGAGCAACCCTGTGTACTAAAAAAAAAAATAAGTAGCTTAAACAATTTCCCTTTATGTAATTACAGAGCTGATTTATTTAAAAATGCGTGTTAAATGAAATGTAACAATGTTGATTTTGTTTTAGCGTCTTGTATTGCAACATAATATCTACAACCGAAGCATGAGTAACATTTTTTACGGCTGTGTTTGGTTACTTTCAGCTCTGCTTCACACTAGTGAAAGGTTATTTATTTTATTATCATTTAACTGAAACCACAATCTTCCCTTAACCTTAACCAATGTGCCTTTAATGTCCTGACCCAACCACACACACAGGACTCAGGATGTGAATCACGGTCTCTGGTGTCCACGTTCTGTTACGTGCAGCGATACAAGAACGCTGCACTTCCTTGAATGGAAACAAAATGTATTGAGAAATGTTACTACTGTAGCAAATCATGGCAGGAAGCACATTTACCTAAATGGTTTTTATACTGAGCAAAACAGTAGCATGTAAACATAATTTCTCATGGACGGAGAGCTTTTGTGTGTATGTTTCTTTTTGTGTGTTTTCTTATCTTTCTGCAGGCTTGCATGAACAGTATGTATGTCTGTTTTAGTGTGTGTGTGTGTGTGTGTGTGTGTGTGTTTTATATCCACCCCCTAGCCTGCTGATAGTAACAGCCAGGCCTTATCCCAGTGGCAAGGTAAAGATTGATGCTGCTCATCTGCTGGAATGAGGCTATAAAAGACAGCAGTGGAGAGTACACTCGCCCTCCACCTCTTCTTCTTCTTCTTCCTTACTGCTCATTCTTCCTGACTGCCTTTCCTCCTATCCTCCTCTATCCTTCTATCTATCTATCTATCTATCTATCTATCTATCTATCTATCTATCTATCTATCTATCTATCTATCTATCTATCTATCAATACATCCATCCATACGTACCCCCACCACCTCAGTGGCACTAAGAGCTGCAGTAAAACCAGACCCCGTCATGTTCCAAGGTGAGGGCTGATCTCATACCGACTCGCCCCCTTCGTTAACATTACACACCCCCACAACCTGAAACATTTTCCTGCAGTGTTAAGTGCTCCTCCGACCTCAGCCTGAAACACCACGCCTCCACCTCCACCACCACCACCACCACCTCCACCACCACCACCCTGTCTCAGCCCCCATTACAGACTTCACATACTTCAGTTGTGTTGGTGCCACAACTGAACTGGGACTCGGACACAAGTCAAACAGAAGTCACAAAAATGAGGATTTGATTTTTGCTATGAGACTTAACTTATGTATGAAGACCTAAATCCAGGAAAAATATGGCCTTAATTCACAAAAACACTATTAAAACAGTTTTAATACAAGCCTAGCTTTCAAAGACTGGAGGCTTGACTTGGATTTGTCTGCGCTCTGATGCACTAGCTACTTACTTAGTGAGAGTTTTTAATGTGCGCCTCTGTTGTGTTATGAAAGCTGAGATTAGTGTCTGAGAAAATGTGTAACTTTATGTAAGAAACGAGTCCCATGGTTTCTTCTTTTTAATGTGCATTACACTTGAGATGGGAAACAAATAATGAGGATCAGCTAATCAGAACAAATGCTGAATCAAGGTGCTTAAAGATATCCAGGACATGAGTTCTGCTGATGTCCTGCTTCAAAATTGTGCTGCACTTTGCTTGTCAGGTTTTATTGAATCGCTAATTAGCGCCTTAAATCCTCATGTAGAAGACTGGGTCAGTACTCTAAAGTTGTAACCACGTGCTGTGACCAATGCAGATTGTAAATGGTCGCCGCAGTAATGTGGTCAATATGTCCACCGTCCCCTCTGGTTGTATCGGTGTCCCCTGAGTGTGGCTCATGGTCTGGGGGAGAATTAACATGTTGTGATGGATAGGTCAGGTAAGGGAAACAATACCCTCCAGTCTGTGCTGCAATTGCATGCCCAGTTTGCTTATTTCCCATGGTGCCCTTGGTAGGTCAGTCACCAATGGTGCTACACTGTTGGTGACTGGTCCTCACTTGCAGACTAATTTTGCATCCTTTAATATTGCATGAAGCTCATTTAGTTGGTGTTGGGTTATGGGGGTGCACAGTACACACACGCCCACGCACACACACACACACGCACACATAGACAAATACAAGCATTCAAGCACACTTTGTTGTAATTTTTCCTCTCACCAGCTCTCAGGAGTGTATTTTAGGATGTAGCAGAGGGTCTTGGATTGATGTGGTCACACATAGCAAATTGTGTCTAAGGTTGTGTGTGTGTGTGTGTGTGTGTGTGGTTGCACACATGGGAATATGTATGTGTGCATTTGTATAGTTGCATATTCCCCATCTCGTCAAAAAAAGCAATGCAAACACCCTTTTTGTGCTCCAAGAGTCATCAATCACACTGCCACTTTAATTTATGCACCACTTTTTGTCGCATTGTCGTTTATTTCTTGGGGGAAGAATATCAGCGTTGCACAGCTCTGGAGAATCATGGCTCCTGTTTGTAGCACACATATTACTTTTTAAACCTTTACAGGCGAAGAGAGATTTACCATCAGCTGAAAGTTAAGTGTTATATTCTGCAGACATGCTTATAAAAATGCATCGTAAATGTGAAAAGTAGTGTATTTATCCTCTAAATATTTTTAATTTTCCATTTCCAAGCCCGTCAAAGGCTGTTGACCTCCCTTGAAAATATTACAGATAAGTAGATTCAAAAGATATTCTTAATGTAGCTGTTGTGGAAATACATTTAAAATCTATATGTTTTTTTAATAAGAATTTTGACCCACATCTTCACGTCCATGTGTTGCAGAATGAGGCATCAGAGGTCAAGGGTTACAAGTTGAGAGGTCATGCAAGTCGTGACTGGATGAGGTCAATGCGAGGTTACTTCCGTTTGGGGATTCCAGACTATTCCTGTCCATCACATGAGGCAACCTAGAAGACCTCTTCCACCCGGGGCCTCCGCTCGAGTCCCTGCTGTCAGAGTGATGTACAGCAGACGGCAATAGATGCTGAGAGTGCAAGAGATTGAAGGGAGTCTGTTGGGGGGGGGGGATGCATGCACAGACACACAAACATGCACATTTTCACACACATACAATATCTTACACATTCCATGCAAGGTTATATTCAAAATGTATAAGTCACTGGTAGTGTATTATTCATATATTTTTTTACCATATAACTCATTTTTAGCAGTTTTATAATAAAAATTAAATTTTAATTACTCTTTGATCACTTGAAAAACTTTAAAATAAGATTTGATAAAGGCAAAAACACTATCTATATATCTATTTATATATAAAACTTAAATGTGTACATTGACTTTGCACTTTTGCAATAGTTGACTATGATTGTTATCTTAAAAAAGTGGGATTAAATAGAGAAAATTCAGGCTTAAAGCAAATTACTGAAGCTGCATTTGCATTTTCTGACTGACAGCAGCTGCTTCATTCGGGCTTCACCATCAGCGGCTCATTGACAGCTGTGTGGCAACCAGCTGCATTTCCGATCACATGCAGCAGTACAGTGCAGCCATTATAACCTGACACTCGCTGATGTTGTTTACTGCCACAGCTTCCTCCACCAACCCAACCTCCTCCTTATGTTGTAGTCTTCTGTGATTGCTGATTGCACAATGATTAAATGTTTATGTGCATCTTTATTGACGAGGTTTGTTCTCCCACCTGAGTTTTTGTTGCTCCCTCAATGAGGCAAACTAAATTAGTCCAACAGTTTTCTACATTTGATCAGTTTCTTATCTTATCTCATCTCTTGACATATCTGTTAATGCATCATGGTTGGGTGTGATGCTTGTGAGTATTCACCAAAGCCATTTCCTGAGGATTTTACATCTGAACGTTGCAGCCCTGTGGATGTATCAGACTTTATCACGCCGTACGCAGCGCAGCCTGGGAGGCACTCTTTATGAAAGCACTCGTGTTATGTTGTGACAGTTTCACCTATGTGAACAGCGTGATGCAATAAGCCAAGCTGCTTTATTGACTATGTGAATCACAGTCAGCCTTGATTCGGTGTAGCTACCAGCTAAACGCTACATGCTAAGCGCTAATCTCCGGAGTGTAACTGGATGCAGGCGGAGCAGATCTCTCCACCCTGCTCCAGGGATCTTTATCTTTGCAGCACGATTGAATTATTTCTTCTTGCTCAGTGGGAGGAATTGAGTTACAGTGACAATAATGCACAACAACAGACTGCTTGTGTCATAGACCAGCGTTAAGAAAGTAAGAGCAGAACCCATAGCTAGATGCTAATTTAGCATCAAGCGAGGGCCTGAACCCCTGCTGACCATTAGGAGGAAATCCAAGTGACATGCAAAAGAACACAAGCGTATGAAGATAAATATTCTCCGTTTTCTTTCAACAAAGACATTTTCACAATGGCTTCCAAAGTTAAGAGGATTGTGTGCAGCCTTATTGATTTTTTGTAGCAGTGTCCGGGAGATGGCGCCGAGAAAATGAGGTCTGGCTTGAAGGTTTATGTCCTGCCACAGTTAGGAGGAAACGTGAGCCGAGGATTCGGCTGGCCTTTTATTGTAAATGTGCTCCCTCTAGATGGACTTAAAGTGTCTGTTTTCCTGGCTATAGGAGGGGAATTAAATATGAAGGGTATCAGTAAATGGGCAGGAAGACTCCAAACGAGTGCTTAGGGACAGTTTTCCATTATTGTCATCTATTATCTTGGACAGATAGTGATGTCGGCCACTGAGTTGTCGATTGCAATCCACTGCACGTTGGGCAGAGAGCTTATGGGTTATGTGAAAACAAAGTAGCACAGTTAACTGTGAAAGGGATAATTTGGGCCTATTTTGTACCGCAATCAAATAAAAAACATTCATAATTAATGCGAGATGGGAGACAATATACCTGAAACAGCACAACAGGGCTTCCAGTTCATGATTAAATAAGCAGTTGATGTTAACCTGCTGTAAGCATGCTGTTATACAGTACATTAAGCCATATTCTTGGGGCTGGAAAACATGCATTTCATTGTAGCTGGAAACATTTTATATTATTTCAAGGACAGAAAACAGAATTCAAGATTGTGTGAAATCTGACATATAAATCCCTGCCTGGTGCAATGAGATTAGGCTGCTGAAAGATTCATTCAAAGTATGACCACATATTCTTGTCAGGCATCCACCACTTTAGCACCACGTGATATGTTGCTGTAGTATTCTTGCTGGATGTTTAGCCTGTGTCAGATACGAGCTTAGTTTTGGGCTCACCTCTGCGTAGCCGCTGTAAAACGCCGGTCTGTACACAGACAGTCACTCTGAATAATAGGCCTGCAAGCCATAAATGTCAGCCCTTTAAATCACACACAGGCCAGCGCTGTGTCCCAGAGAGAGAATGCTTCATCACCGCTTAAACTACAGCCGCCCATTTATTATGTGTATGTTTATAAATCACTAAGGAGACCTCACATTCCTGAAGCCTGTAAAAAAGAGAGAAGAGAAAAGAGAGAGAGAGGGAGAAGAGGAAGCTTGGAAGGAGATGAAGAACAGGAAAGAGGGGACTGAAGTGAAGACGTGTGAAGAGTTGTCAGGATGAGGAGCTGCAGTCAACGTCATGTCTTATTGTTTCACATTATGCTTTAATATAACGATGCAGATTTTTTTGGAAAGCTCAAAAACTCGTCCGTTGTCGTCTGAAGGGTCGGGAGGATTATTTAAATCGGTTTCCTGCGGTTATGAAGCCTCTTTAAATTCTTGTGTAACTTTTTTTTTATAAACAACCGACTAAGTGATAAAATAAAGACTTGAGAAACGTAAAAAAAAAAACATATGCTGGCTTTGTTTCATCATAATAACACAGTACAGAGATGTTAAGGTTCACGGCGCTATAAAGTCAGATACTGTACGACCGCGTTCGAGCCAAAAACGCAGTCAGACCGTATACGAGTGCAGATGAACTAAAAAGTCCTGCAGTGGGTCCATATAGCCTAAGTGAAAGACATAACACATGTTTTACTGTGTGACCTCTAACCATAGACATACACAATGTGCACTCCTCCAACCATGATATCACACAGGTGTCTGCGCAGTGTCAAGCTACACCACCTTTCTCCTCAGACTAACACTCTTTTGTTATGGACAGTTAATATTAACACTCGGCTGACAGTGAATTCCCCAACGTCTGCCAGAAACGTCTGTCCACAGGCAAAAATAACTCCTCAACCGAAGATCAGTCAAAATAAGCCAATCAGGTCTTTCATCCTGGCCCTTTTACAGTCCCAGCTCGGAGATTTACGAGTTACAGTGAGATGTATAGTTATCCGATATACGTGGGCTATATACATGCTTTTTTATGAAGCAGAGAGTGCCTTTACTCTCTCCATTCCTCCTCATAAAAGATGGCACATACCTAGATTTTACTCAACCAGTGGTCCCTTTATGTTTGGCTGGAGGGTTTTGGATGAAGATTCTTCTTTTCTTTGTTCCTCTTCAACACAGTCTGACTTCTTTTGTTCAAGTTTTACACAGAAAAAAAAACGTAACTACCAGATCAATGCAAAGAAGACATTATTCAATCCATGTATTTACTGTCTTCTTTCGCTCTGTAAACTCCTTTAAAATTCTTTTCTTTTTGAGTTAACTTTACTCTTTACATAATAATGGCATTCATGTATTTTCATGACATAAAGGATAAAACTAACTTTAATTCTGTGTTAATCAAGATGTTGACAAATGTTGTTCTGAACAAATACCAGTTTGAAATGGTAAAAATGTCTTAAAATAATGAGACTATAATTGATGTGAGCAAGTATAATTACAAGACAGTGCAGTAGAACTAAATTGAGACTTTACATATTCAATTCATGTTAATTCATTCACTTTGTTTAAAATTAGAATTGACGTTAACCAGTACGTCTTCCTGAACGATCCAATCACAGACATGCAGAAACTTTATATCTAATTGTGTTTTTTACCTTGAAAATTCTGCTTCTGGATTCAACTTTTAGACGTTTAGACACAAAAAAAAGAAAAAGAATGCTTAGGGTTTGGAAAAGGTCATTTTCTGGTTCAACATACCTGTTTTTGTTACAAGAAACACGGCTGTTCTGACATTTTCCTCGTTTAACAAAAAGATCTGGTTTGTTCGCCACAAGAAACAGTTGAAAATTCTTCTTACTTTCCCTTAAAAACACTCGGTTTTGGTGACCACAAAAATAGCAGTAAAATGTCCTGACATTTTCTTAAATTACCCGGTTGAAACTGGCAATCTTAATGTGGTCTTTAACAGGGCTACCCAAACTCAGAAGTATGTCACGTTTATATGTGCTGTTGAAATGTTGATTTGTTACGTGTATTATATGTTTACAAATTGTACGAATCTGTAATTTGCAAAAATGTGAACCATGAACAATATTTTTTAGACCTTTTTTAGATGTAAAACAATGAATTCTTAATCCTGGAGAGGGCAAACCTGCAGGGAAAAAGAGCACCACAATTTAGCAAATAGTTGCCTTATTTTCATATTCCTTTTATATCAACATGGATAAAATTTAAAAATTACCTTGTTTTTATCCTTCTGAGAGAGCGTAAAAATCTAGCATTGCAGATTTGAAACACTAGTTGTGGAATAATGTCGTAAAAACAAACATTGAACAGTATTCCATTCACACTGGCTGTATAATGTGGCCCTTCCTTCCTTCGAACACACAATCACTGGCCCACTTCTCTTTTCCCAGGCTGCTCTGTTTTCCCTCAGGTGCTGTGGCGAGTTTGACAGCAGGGACTGAGGAAACCACATCTCATCAGCTGCTCGGATCCAGTAGGCTGCACTGGGACACACTTCTAGCTGTGCAAAAAAAAAAACCCCACTTCAGTTTTCAGATTTAGGTTTAGCAAATCTATTTTTGTCTAGAAGTTGTGGCTTTGACCCTTGAACTCTTTACCACTGGGCGCTTGTGAGGTTGCCAATCTAGGACATTTCCCTTAAGAGTTTCTTTAAAGGAGCCTCTGGAGAAATCACATTAAGTTATTATGTTTGAATACAACCACAAATCCCCAAGTCCAGTTTAATACAGGCCCATATTGAGTTTTGTAATGGGGAAGTTTCCCTCATATATGTTGACACTGATAAAGGAACTGCTTTCTATTACTGTACTTGGAGGGTGAGAAAGGGCATTAAATAGTCACTTTAATTAGGGCACCGCTACATTTCACATGAACATGCAATCAGAAGGTGCAGGATTAGAATGAAGGAAATAAATGTGATGCAGCATACATACATGTTTTAACTGTTCTTTGATAAAATTATAGGAAAAATGCGTCACATAGCTACATAGCATATAGAAATAAATACATATTTGATCATATAGGATATCATGAATCATATTTAATTATATGATATAAAATTAAATGATTATGTTATTCAAACAGATATTTAAAAGTCAACTATTTTAAATCTTCTTCACATTTTCCTTTTGATTGTCAGTTTGTACTTTTTGACCGTTCGGTGATACTCTGCTACCCGGCAAATCTGCATACATATCAATACAGACCCACTGCCTGCACTTAATTGAGACGTATCTGTATCGAGCAGCCAAATCTACAAGTCACTCATTGAATATGAAAAATGGAGTATGGGAGGGAGAGGGGAGGGATGGGGGAGAGATCAATGATATGGATCTACATGTGCAGACCGAGCCTCCATCCTGTGTGCTCGCGTATGTGTGTTTGCATGTGTGTGTTAAGGATGCTGCGGCGTTATTGGACATCTGAATGAGTAATGATGTCGCCCCAGACTGGGCAATTACCACCAGCACTCGTTTATTAAAGAGGGGATGGAGAGGTGGAGGATGGAGGATGGCAGCTCTGCTGGACAGGAAATGACAGAAGGAACAAATGCAGGAAATTCTACATTTATTCCATATCATTTATTGAATATCACATCTACGCTTAAGTTTATGATTTTAGCTCTGCTGTCGAGCAACAATGGTTGTTTTTTTTCTGAAAGAACTGAAAAAAATGTGTCTGTGTTTTGTGCCATTGTTGCTAACGGCTGCTACATCCGATCGATTTTTAGTTTGGATCATTTTAGCTTGTTTGCTAACAGCTATCAGTCAGTGTCTTGTTATAAGGGCATGTGATTAGCACGGAAGCTAACAGAATAAATAGAACCATTAATTAGCACTAGTAGCCGTAAGGAATCCCATGTTAGAGTTACATCAACAGTGAAAGCTATGTTAAATTAGCCTCTTGGCTAGTTAGCCAGACAGACAGACAGACAGTAGTTTGGAGGTTTACTGAGCTGGTTCAGGAAGGAGGGAGGAGGACCAGACAGGACACGGTAGCTGCTGGGCAAGTCTACTTTCCTTTTATGTTTTGACCTAAAAAAACAACATCAGTCCTCCTCTGACGGTTTGGTAATGAGACCGTCCTCACCACAAAAACTCAAAGTGTTGGTCACTTGTTTGAACACAAACCTTTTACAGTCCTGCAGTTTTTTAATCTGAGTAAAAGGTGGAAGAAGCATGACGGGGTTTTGCTGCCAAAAGTGTTTTACCAAGAAGGTTGGGATGGATGGTTGCTGACACAGATTAGAAACCACGGTTGCATCACATCTCCGCCACATCACCAGTAGTTCCTTTTTTCTGTGAAGGAGACAGATTTTCTGAGGTTTTGAATTCTCCTCTAATGAACTTGAGATCTGTGGACGCTAAGAAAACCTTTGAAAAGCAGCTCAACACCAATTTGTTTACACGTGCCCTTGTGTATTTTTTCCATTTTCTTTTCATTTCTGCTTATTTTGTGTTTAAAGTCCACATGTATGTTTATGCATTATTGCATATTTATAGACATAAATGTTTTTTAAGGAGCTGCAAATGTTAATTTTATTATTTTCTTTTGACTGAAGACTTATTACCCTTAATGGCTATTTGGAGATTTGGCGTATTGCAAAGCCTGACTCATTTATTTTCACTGCCCTTAATTTCCTTTTTCATTCAGAGTTTCCTGATCTTTTTGTCAAATGTCCGTCCAAAACAATTAAACTCCAGCTGCCTCTGTGTTTCTGGATCGCAAACTACAGACAGAAATCCTCCCCCTTCCAAACTCTCTTCCCCTCTCTTTTCCTTTCCTTTCCTTTCCTTTCCATTTTTGCCGTCTCTTTCCCACTTCTTACCTCCTCTCTTTTCTCACCCTGTCTGTCTGCATGTCTGAAATGCTAAGAAAACATTGTGGCTATGTTGGCTATGCTGAGAATCAGTCAGCAGCTTCTTGGTGATCAATGGGAAAGAAAACAAATCGCAGCCAAAGGAATTCGGGTTTTGAACTTTACCCACTCTGTTATAACTCAGAAACAGTGCCAAGGAGGGAAACCAGCATTTGACAAATGATAGTTGATATAGATGATTGTGTGTGTGTGTGTGTGTGTGTGAGAGTGTGTATGTGTGATTACACATGAATCCAGCTATGCATCCATATGTAAGCATGCGATATATTCTTACATTTCTGTATCCAGTGACTGTGTGAATTTTCAGCATCAATCTGCATGTTTGTCCTGTTATTCCTCTGCAGCCCCTGCATGCACAGAAATGTGTGTGAGAGAGAAACAAAACTGCAAGGAAAACCTCTTTTGCCATTGAACCACATCCTGCCCCAAACTCACCCCGACACACACGCAAAATCTCACATGAGTAATCAGACAGCAGCACACACAACCCCCCCGCCCCCTCTGTTATGTATACACACATTCATAGATTGGCAAGACGTGCTTGACTCATGACTCAACCCCAGACTCTCGCCATTGCCACTGTGTAGATCCACTGGTGCCACAGCACTCGGAGCATCCTCGCTCCGTCCCGACCAAGTCACGAACCCACATAGAGGCTTTATTGTTCATCAGGCTTGGGAAAGACCAGAGTTCAAGGACATTAATAGTTACAATGTGTAATTTCCCTCCTCAACCCTCCCGCTCCACATCCTACTCATTCAGCTTTTAGAAAATTTGTGTTTTGAAAATGGGGATATTTCATCTGGGAAAGTACCATTGACAAAACTTAACTGTCTCACTGTAAAGCAACTTTTAATTACTAAATGATCAAAATGCCATGCTTTAGATGTCCGTAACTAATGCCTAACCTCTGTGTGAAATGAAAAGACATAAAAGTATGAAAGAGAGGACTCCATATGATGAATATAAGGTGGCTGCCATAAATATATGACTATTATAGCATTCTTGAAATGATTAACATTTCCACAGTTTAGAATGAAATGTCTAGACTGATCAAAGTTAAGCTTCAATTTTTACATTTTATTACATTTTACTTTATGTGAAATGTCTCTTAGCTGGTTTTCTTGTGTGTTTTTCTCACTTTGGCGAAGTTAGTTTGCAAGATTGTTGCTAAAGGTCATGTTACCTTTTCTTTGTGCGCATAGAGGAAAAAAAATGAAAGTTGTTCATATGTACGTCTTTGTGTGAATGTATTTGCAGGCATGTCTGTTTAATGTCATTTAAAGTAAGAAAGAAGGACACGGTAATAGCTTCTTCTTTATCTTCAGCATCACGTCTTACGTGCCGGCGAGGAGCCTGAGATGATTAGCCTGAGCTGGTCTCCTAAGCACTAATTACCAAAGCCAGCATCACCTTAGCTTTTGTCTTATTAGTCATAATAAAATAACCCAAACTCCAATTAAAGTGACCAAATCAGAGCTTCAAGAAGGAAAAAAAAACATGTCAAAAGATTGTTCACAGCTGTGTATTTAAAACTTTTTAAGTGTAGTTACCAATGTTTTTCTCCTTTTACAGAGTGGCCTTAAATGTGGAAAATCTTATTTACTGCTTTGCACTAAACTGTTTGTTTACTTGAAATTGGTGGATTAAAACCACGTGAACTGTAGTGAAAAGAAATGAGAAAATTAGTCAATCTGTAAAACTTTATTTATTTAGCATCTTTCATAGGGTTAGTCTAATGCGGCTGAGGAGGACGTATAAACTGTAAAACATAACTGAGATCAGTCTTGCCAAGATGTAATAAAACTGTGACTAAAAGTTGTTAGAGGGAAAAAAAAATAAATTGGCAAAAATTAAACATATTTAAACAGAAAAACAGTAAATAAGGAAAATTCATTAACAAATTGAACAATTATTGTTTTAAAATTTCAAAAATTTGCGATATTTCCAGCTGTTTCCAGATGTTTAAGCAAACTGACTCCCTGTACAAAAGAAAAAAAAATGTACATCATTGCTTGATTGAGTTTTGCAATTAGTGGTTAAAGTTTTCAATTTCAAATTACACTGTTTCGTGAATGATAACACTTTTTTCTCTACTTTACTTTTTTTCCAAATGACTTTAGGACATAAGACCACACTGGCAGATACCCTCATTTACACAGACCAACATATGTTACAATACAGGCCAACATTTGCTTAAATAAACGCATGTACATTCCTATAAGCCCTGATCTCCCACGTATAAAGACACAGACCAGAGGCCACTCTATCATTAGAGGTGTCGCAAAAAATATGAATTATAAATGAGAATCTTCCTTCACCTCAGTCTTCAGGCTTTTACTACCCCCTTCTTCTTTTATTTTTATGTAAAACACATTGTGAAAGGTCAGTGGAGAGAGGCAGCAGGGGAAAAAAAAGGAGCATGAGAGAGTTGAGTGTGTGTTTCCGCGTATGTGTGCATGCATGTATGTATATATATACGTGTGCATGTGTGTGCCTGTGATTATGAGTGTCATTCCTGGATGTGTGTGTGTGCATGTGTGAGCCTGTGTGTGTGTGTGTGTGTTTTTGCAGCGGGGGTGAAGCTGTGTCTCTTATGCACGCTGTGCTCATTGAGAAGTGGTGTCTTGTGCCTTGGGGGGTGTGTGGGGGGGGTGCCTGCGAGAGGGCAGGCGGGCGGCCAGGCGCCAAAGAAAGAGGTCACATCCATATTCATCGCATTGGACATGCACATGTACACCACTTTTAATATGCCGTGACAGGGGAAAGTTTTGTTGAGGCGGAAGGAGATGGAGAGAGGATGAAGGAGAGGCAGAGATAATGACAAATAAGGAAGGAATAGTTGTGAGAAAGTCTGCATGTGCGTCTTCATCGGGCCCTGAGTGACCGTCTGGCAAACAAGGCGAAATAATGAGTGATAGACGTTCATAAATAATCCTTATTGTTGAAAGAAAAAAAAAAGAGTCAATGCATCCCAAAACATTTTAATTAAAGAACCAGATGAGCTGATTTTGTAACACTTCATACAGCAGTCAATGATACGTTTTCAAGTGCCTGGAATTTTGGAGTTTACTGCATCGGAGTTATTGAGTAAAAGTCAAATAATCTGACTAGTTCATAAACAGTGGGTGTAATCATGGATTATTTGAGTAACTTAAGTCAATGAACCCAATGAGTATCTAAGCTTCAAAAAAGAAAAAAAAGTCTGCTAAATCAGTCACAGATAAATAGATATATACACCCTTTTAAATCCCAAAATAAAATAAAATTGTGTATAATTTATGACATTTTAACAAGAGATGACGACAGATTTGCACTTCTATTACAGTTTTTTATTCACATGATTAATCAACGGACTGTATACTGTTTTCAATAAGGACACCAAAACCCTTATGAGGACAAGACAACTGCAAACATAAGCTTTTAGTTTTGATGTTGATTAAAATAAAACACAGCTGTTGGCCTCAGTTTTCCTTTGTTTTTTTTTTTCTTTGCAAAACCTTTAGACAAATCATATGTTTGCATGGATACAAGACATGTTGTTCAATAAACTGAAATCACATTCAAAGTGAACTCAAACTTTTCAAACTTGTCAGTTCAAAACCTCAGAAGTTGTCATACCTTTTATGTTTTTGTGAAGCTAAATGATCAATAAAGTTAATAAATAAAGATATTGTGCGTTTTCTGACATATATGCACATATGACTGTTGTGGAAAACTTAATACAGTTCATCTCATGCAAGCGAGCATTTAACTTGCATGCAAAGACTTGCAACCCAGACAGAACGCTTGTTATAATAGGACACTTTGAGGTCACTGAGGGCATATCATCTTCACATCATAACGATGGGGGGGCCCAGGTAGGTTTAGGTAGTTATGACAATGTGGCATTATATGGCAGCGTTTGAAGTCGCCCGGTGACAGCCTCTCACTGTAAGCGCCCCGTCACAAGCCCCCGCTTTGAAGTCAGCAGCGATGAAAAAAGGGGGAAAAAAAGGAAGAAAAAAAAATATGATCCAGTCAAATTAAGAGGTCGTGTCAAAGCAGCATCTGACAGACTTTGAGAAGGTGGTGTGGTTTCTGTGTGTGTGTGTGTGGTGGTGGTGTATCTGAAGAGGAACGAGTCTGAAGGAATCTATTAAGTGGTGGGATGACAGTTTAGATAGAATTGGAAGAATAGGATCTCTTTGCAGGACACTTAACCTCCTGATAACCTGCTGGATGGCCCTTTTGACAACGGCACCACTTACTGTCTCGCTGTCATGAAGCGCCGTGTTCATCTTCTACCTGTACGGGCCTACATTGGACCATCCTCTGGGGTGGGAAGGGGGTCAAGGTGGGGGTCTGACTCCAGGGATGGGGTTTTCTGGTAACCCTACTCCTGACTTTTCAGACAACACCAAGATCCCCTGGGCACCTCCACCCTCCATAGGCTTTAACTCCAACAAAGGTTTAGTGGCGACAGGAGCTTCCCTAAGCGGACAAATTATGCTATCGGTTTTCCTGCTCTTGTTAGGGAATGAGAACGTCTGGCTTCCCTTAAACTGGAGGAGAAGTTCTCCATCTGGAAATGTGTTTGGAGTCAATTAAATCAAAGTTGACCTGAATTTGCAAATACATTTGTTCCCTCGTGAGTATTTACTTTAGCTTCCATCTATTGTGTTTAATAGAACTTAGTCTATTTTATTTCCAAGCACATAGTACTTCACCGCCGCCGTTGTTTTGGGAGGGATCTTGAAGACAGGTTTATCCTGTCCAGCAGAGAAGTGTGCAGTGAATCTTTCTGGGCTCTAACCTCCAGCTTGCCTCGAACAGTGGGGAATCCTCCTCAATCACTATAAGGAGGTCCTCGCAGCCCCACTCGTATTTTAACCAGCAGCCCCACACCATGGGGCACTGTGTAACGGCCCGTCAGTGGCTGTAACCTAAGCGCCAAAATTGCTTTTTGACGATGTACCTAGTGTTGTTTTAAGAGCCCCCGTCTGTCCTGCCCAACCCTCACCCACACAAAATATGATTTAATCATTTTTCTCACTTACTCTTCTCAGCATGGGAGCACAGAGACAGAAAGAGAGGGAAAGTGAGAGGGGTTGGGGGAAGGCAGAAAAAAAAGGCATTCCAGAGTGGTGAAGAAGAAGAAGAAGGGGGGGGGGGAGAGACATTACAGCAGTTATTTCCGCAGCCAAGACGAGAAAACCTCTTCGCAGCTCTTAACGGGGATCTGGTCGTCGAAGCTGAAGTCAGGCTACTCCTCTTGAGAAGTCCTCTGGGTGAAAATCTGAGCAGGCTTTTAATCAAGAAGCAGCAGACGTTGTACAAACAAAAGGCTTGTGCTGATGTCATCCTGAAAAATCCGTCCCTTTAAAACTCAGACCTCCACTCCATTATTTACATTCTGTGGGTTTTCATTTCTTCGCTGGACATTGCAGACATATCTCATTTAAAATATAGCTTACAAATCTCCTAAGTACCCGTTTTTAACTCAGTTCTTTTCCAAGAAAGGACACAAAAATTGATAACTTTCACTGTATCGTATTATAATAGGGTCTGACTGCGAAATATTCTGCTGTGGCTTTACTATTACAGTACAAATCTAACCATCATAATGGCTGCCAGCATCCATAAAACAACTCTAACTAGAGAGAAAAAGACACCCTGCAATTTTAGCGCAGATTTTTCCTGCATGCATGGACACCAAACGAGACGCAGCTTTGATACGCTGTCAAGTTACAGAGCTTTAGGCTAACGTGTTAGCAAACAGCCTTTTATTTACATATAAACCAGATACAGGATTATCTATTGGATTTTCTTTTCCTATTTTCACATCTCATTTCTGGTTTGGTCAATCCTAAGGGATAAAAATAATGTGTATGTGCAGTTTTACCAGTTGGGTTATGTTCACTGTCATTGGTTTTTTCCAGTGTAGGAAACAATACTTTTGACACAGACTCCTGCATTGTTGTGTTTAGGAAACAAAAACACTTTGGTTACAAAAAGAACGTGGTTTTTAAAAAAAAACATGTCCTGTCCCGTCTTTTAAGTCACTTTTAACTTTTACAATATGTAACCAAGACCACAGTCTTTTCCCAACCTAAACCAAGCTCTGTGAGTGACTGACTGTGATCCTTAAAAAGCTAATCATGCTTTAATTGCATTAAGTTGATATTTTAGGAAATGCATAGTCAGTGTCAGTGACTTTGTCAGCAGAAACGATATATTTATTCCCTGCACACACTTAAGCATAGTTTCACAGAGGAAAAAAAAAGGCTGGATCTGTCATCTCCTGGGAACAACATTTGTTTTGGGTGTTTTTTTGGGGTTTGTGTGATGTCTGACTTCACCAGTCACTTGTTTTCTTCAGCTGTTTGCCAGATTTATCAGCTGAAACCCAAAACCACATTACTGTAGATCTGCTCATTGTGGGAAAGCGTTTTGTTTATAATATTTAGTATTAAAACAGAGTGCATATATAAGATATATAAAAAAGGAAAATAAACTAAAGATGAGTGTTTAAAGAGATTAAGAGAAGTGTATTAGATTAAAGTAGATCACAGTAGTATATAAAAATAAAAGAATGAGTCAGCATGAGTCCTTCCTCCGGCCTTCTGTGGACAACCAACCACTGATGTGTTTAAACCTCAACTAACCTCAGTCCGCCTTAAAAAATTGGATTAGCTCCCACCCTCGCCAACACCCATGTCTCTCATCTCCCTGCTCATCTCTTCCCATCCCTCTCTGCTCCTCAGGAACATATTGTTCCCACAGGCTGCCAGCATCAGCGGTTGACACCCACTTCAGAGCTCTGAAGCACTGTGTACATATGAGTACAAGTGGTGTTACTGTTACCAGGATCACCTTTCCCTCCGCCATCAGCTCGGAGGCTGACGGAGACACAGTGTGGTTCAATGGGGGGCTGTTGTGTGTGTTTTATGCTAAAAATACATAAAACCTCACAACTGCATTATCTTTCTAAATAAAGAACTTTTGTTTTGCAATTGAAACAGACTGAATTACATGATTACATTGATTAAAAATCAAACAAACATTCACTGTAATTGCCTTTCTAAGTTTACTGTATCACACCAGAGCTTTATTTAAAGATGTGATGATCAGCTTTTTGGCCGTTAGGAGGCAGAAACACACCACAACACAGTGTGATTGATATGTTGCCTCATCAGCAGGTTAAAAAGCTGTTTGACATGTGAACATGTGAAGTGGAGGTTCCTCTCCAGCTCACGTGTTGTTTTAGCTGCCTTTCTTCTCTGTTTTTGTGTGCAACATGGGAAGATCCATCCGTCTGCAGCTTGTGGCTGCCATGGGAAGTCAGTTTGAATGAATGCTCCACTGAGGATCTGCTGTCTGTTTACACTTCCTGGTTGCACTATGACTGAAGAAAGTGGGGAGAGGAAATTTGTATTTTTTGATAATAATGTGTTTTTTTCCCAAATTTTAAGGTAACACAGAGGCTTGGATCTGTAACTGCATGGTCATTTGGGATGAAAATTAGCTTTAAATATCTATTTAATTATCTATTTGGACAAGGTCATATGTAAGTATAATAAGCACCCCCGCTAGTGGTTTAGTCCACTCCAATCATTTAATGGGCGGGTATATAAAGAGTGGTTTTATGAGTTGTTGAATGCTGTAGCTGCTCTGTTCTGTTGCTGTCACGATCATTCAGTCATACAATAAAGGCCCAGAGAAGCTCATGTGTTAGCAAACATTTGTTCCACACCAAGCAAACATGGAGCGACGTTAGCATTCACTGGATTCATGTTTCTGCCCAGCTGACAAATGTAAGTCCAACAAATTCTCACCATGTAGCATTATTTCCACTTGTTTTCACCAACTTCTAAGAAATAATGTGGTTTTTAGCTGCTGATGGAAAAGCTTCACTGTGTTCACTAGCAAGCTGCTAACTTTGGCTGTGTTTGGTGCTGAGCAAGTAGTGCTGGTGAGATGTTTATCACCATCTTTTTGCTTGAAACTGGTTCCTGTTGGGATGAGACTCAACTACACAGTGAAAATACAGACTGTAAAACCTAAAAACAATGAGCTCACAGAGGCTGAGAAACCTGCACAGGTGCAGAGTTTGGAGGTTGTCCTCATTTAATCCAGCACCATGTGTGAGCCTTTCACATTAAGAGTCGATATAAAAGAAAAAAAGAAAAAATCATTAAGTAAGGTTCAAGTTTTGCAACTCTGTGCCGTATCCCTCAAGTGTAGCATTAGCTCTCCTGTCAGTAATGATGATGGATGAACAACAGGGAAAGGTCAACACATAATAAACTGCACTGTCTTTACATTAGGTTTGTGTGACATTATCAAGATGAGATAAATTTGTCTTTCATTGATCTCAGACAATAGGTCACAGACTAATAGTTTGCCTCAACAGGCTCTCTTCTGTCTGAAGTGAACTGTTATTCAGTCATTTGCTTCTGTGGTTATTCAGAGACAGACTTTCTATGACCAACACTCGCTTCTTGAAAACTACATTTGAATGGAGACCAATCACTCTTAGTCTCCTCACGCTGGAGAGACTTGTATCCTCAGCACGTTTGTGGGTCATCACCACAAAAAAAGAGAAAGAATATCATTGATGCGAGTGTTCCTTCAGCACGCCCTTGCCCCTTCACACTGCACAGCTCCTTCTTTCACCCCTCTAGCGCCTACCTAACCCGCGATAATAATGAAGAACATCATTTATGCAAATGTAATTAGGCCGAGAAACATGATAGTGGAGCACAGGGCGCCAATGGAAATTTATCACTGAACACTCAGGCTCTAAACATTCAATTAAAATATTGAATTTCACCGGATTTAATCTAAACGTAATAAATTAAGCAGTGGGAGAAGGGTTTGCAGTGGAGCGGGCTGACATTTGGCCGTCACACTTTGAGATGGTCATTGATTCCATGAGCCGCCTCCAAGAAACAGACTCTCAGAGTACGAGGAGGGAAGGTGATGTCTGGTCCTTTAAATCTGTATCTCAGTCTATGTGATGATTACAGCATGCTTTGGGCTGCTGGACCATGAAACACTGGTGCACCTCCAAAGAACAAAAGAATTCAGGAAGTGTGCAAGTAGGTATTAGTCATGTGGTTTAATTACTGTTGAGGAGGTTTTTCTAAGTCACTCAGCTGAGCTTGTATACAACCTGAGAACCTGATGAGGACACAGACACGTCAATGGAGGGTTGACTGAGAAGTTTAGAGAGGCATCACGAGCATCTGAGCAGCTGACAAACAAGGACTCCAAGCAAGCTTCAATGAGATCAAGTTACATACCGAGCTCTTATTTGAGGAGGTAGATATTCAGCTTCAACATGAAGTGAAAACCAAAATTCAAACTGCATGTAAATTTATGTTGGACTGCGAGCAGAGGTTAAAACTGAGTTCTCCTTTTCTGACAGGAAAACTCATTTCACAGGACTTTTATACATGAGACCAAGCAAACTTACCTCATAGTGGGCAACTATTAGAGAAAAGGAAAATAATATTTGAGCCTCCACAACTTTTGTGTGTTACATCTAAATTTTCAATATTTTTACATTTTGTCACAAAGAGGCCTGGCAATGAATTGAAAACACAACATTAACATTATTATCCGATAAAGTTGATAGAAACATGCATTTCTTTTGAGCCGTGCCGCATACATGACTAATGTAAGTCATATATTCACTCTGCTGTTAGACATTTTGATTTGATTTGATTTGATTTTTGATTTCTGTGATCACATTAACCCCTGAGTGAAAAATCTGACTCTTTAGCTGCTAAATTCTCCAACATGCTCACCAGCTAGTTGCTCGCTTTGTCCTTTTTTAGGGCTGAACAGGTATCATACATCTGCATTCACCTTTGAGTGACACCTCACACATAATCACTTGATCCAATGATGATATAAAAGTATCGTTTGGTGCAGCTTCAACTTTTATACTCAGCTGTACAAAAATCTAGTTTACTTTGGCTCTGCTGCTCTGTCCATGTATTACCATGACAGCAGCAGATGTTTGGTAAATTTGGTTAAACTCGCCCCGAGAGGTCCCGACACTGGTCATTCTTTGTGAGATGTGTAAGCTGTTTAAATTTGCAAACACTTTGTGTTTGTTTATCTGTCTTTTTCTGTTTTTTCCCAGGAGATAGTAAGAGCCTGAGATGTGAGGTTTGTGTTTCAAAATGTGATAAACTTTTCACTCCGATGGTGACGACAGATCGGGAAACAGTTTAATTACTATCAGGCCAAAATAAAGAACATGTCAGAAGTGAAACTCATTTGCTGTGGTATGAGCTGTGTGAGCTGTGTGAGCAGCTTCATACCTGCATGAAAACAAAAACATGTTGTGTTTAACTGATATTTATGAAGATGCGATGTCAGGTGAGGTGAACTGTGTAACCAGCTGGATGCTTTCATCCCTCTGTCTCTGCTTAATGTAGCATGAGTGCTTCTTAAGAGCTCATACACAGTGAAGACTAAAGCTGCAATTTCAGCCTCTGCTCGTACAAACAAACTTACAAGCTGTGTGAACACGGATCCAAAGAATTGCTGCACTCTTGAGAGCCGTTCTCTCCACGCTCGCTGTGAGACGTCAAAGTTTGCATCTTGTAATGTGTTCTGCTCTGCCTGTGTTTACACAGAGAGGACATGGCCGCCTGCCTGCTTTGGCTTGGCGGTAATAAGCTGCCATTGTCCCAGTTCTCTTAATATCACATTAGAATTTCATCTTGAGGGGGGGATTCACTGCGAGTGTGGGAACTTTATATGTTTAATGAATAAGACTGGGGAAAGAGTCTCTTGATAGTTGCATTAATGCTGCTTTTTTGTCCCTCATTTCTCTGTACATATTGTGCATAATATCAAACATGACCTGATTCTCTCTCTCTCTCCATTTCCATAACGCCCCTGTGGATCTTGGTGGTATTTTGTCTCGTTTTGAGCTGCATTTGAAAGTCGAGGGCACTGTTAAATGAGGTCTGTCTATGAACCGTTGCTGCAGAAAAACTGGGATGCAGTGCAAAAAATGTCCTTCCAAGATACTTTGAGTGCATGCCAATTAAAATTTTTACTTTTAAAGATCTTGTGCAGAGCTCAAACATGTTGATTTTAATCCATAAAAGATTTTTTAGTCTTGGCAAACTCAATCTAAAGATCTTTTTTTTCATCCTGTAATGTTTGAAATGATGGTAATAAGGAATAGATTGGTACTCTTACCCATGCCAGCTTTTGTGCTGAATGCCACCAGATGTTAAACTGTATTTAGACATGCATTTTGGGACCAGGTTGCAGAGATTTTTTGCTCCCATTAAGCCACAAGAGCATTTGTGAGGTCAGCCACTGATGGTCAGTAATATGGTCTGGCTCAAAGTCGGCGTTCCAGTTCATCCCAAAGGTGTTGTGCGGCGCTGAGGTCGAGACTTATTATGAAAGCTTTTTCTTTATAGACCTGGCTTTGTCTGCAGAGGCATAAACATGAAACTGGACAGAGATTTCCCCAAACTGTACTGAGAGCAGACTGTCGTCTTTAATACTGTTGCATCTGGAAAGAAGTCACTGGCTCAACCGTAAAAAAAAAAAAAAAAATAGAAATATGTGAAAAGTGTGTCCATAAACAGCAGGAATAGATTCATGTAACACTGTCGTGCTAGCAGGCATTAACAAAGACTGAGCTGTTGTTAGCGGTGTAGTTGGCTGTGTGCACTTTGATCACTCGAATCGGTCGTTTTTCATTATTAACTGTAATCTGGATCTTGCGGTGTCTTGGATCCACCGTCCGACACCAAACACCAGCTCTGCAGCCACACCGATAGCCCGCCATGATTTATTTATCTCTAATTAGCTGCTTTTCATTCAAAATCATGAAACTATAGACTGGAATAGACATAACTCTTTCCTGCATCTAGGCCAATGTTTAGTCTGGGAAACCGAGGTCTGTATTTGATAGTATCACAATCCATTATTTACCAAAGATCAAGTTTTAAAACGGGGCTGTTGTGTAGTTTAAGTGAGCTAGTGAAGAAAAAGATTTCCATATAAGATATCCTCTTTTTTTTTACATTTTGCATCTCAGATTTAACCCTTTTTTTGTCTTTTATTCATCTTATAGTCGTATTAACAAATGGATTACATTTTCCATATCAGGATTTGTTATTATAAGATAATATTTCAGCTTCTTCAATGGTTGTCTGTAGAGGGATTTGAATGTCAGGTGATGAAGGAGTGGTTTTTTTTTCTCTTCCAGGTTTTTCATTGTTCCAACTTTCTGAAATCTGGCAGCAGTGATTATATCTGACAAGCTCTCCTCATGTGACTTCAAACTACTCCCAGGAATGAAAAAATGATTTTCATTGTTATTTTATTCAGTGGAATTGGCTCACAATATTAAAATTACATTTTCCTCCTTTATTTTTAAGGCCAGCTGCCGTATTTATTTTCAGTGTGTTCTGTTCTCTGTCTCATTTCTTGCTCAAAAGTTCACTCTTCTTATTCTGGGCTTAAACAAAAATTATAATTTGTCGTCCCTTTTGTTTTTTCGTTTTTTTTCAGTCTGTTTGGTGTTCATATGTGCTATAGGCTTTGTTTATGACACTAAATGTTTTTAGCCTTTTAGTTAAAAATTTCTAAAATTTTGTTGTCTTTGCTTGATTGGAATCTGTTTTTTTCTGTCTTATTGCCTTAATAAATAAGCGCTCATCAAATAATATGATAAAAACTAAATAAACACAAAAAAACCAAGATAAATTATATTTACAGGAAAAATGTTAAGTATAAGAAAAAAAGTCAAGCTTAATATGACAAAAAAGGGATTTAATAAAAGCAGATGACTTCTTAGATGTTGCATCACGCTGTCCTTTCATCCTATACACACACAGTAAACTCTGTGTAATAGCATATCCTGCTAGAGAAATGAACTATTTTAATTGCCAAAATCTTGCAGCGTCTAATACCCCTGCAGCTGTTTTCCAGGACCAGACTTTATGACTCACTATATAAATATTTTATCTGCACCATAAATATAGCTCCAGACTATGATGTTAGCTTTGGTCAAGTGCTTATTTTGGACCATCAGGGGACTCACAGAGCCTGAATTGGTTTTGGCTCATCTATCTTTTTTCTCTTTTCACCTCTCAGTCCTTCTTGCTTTTCCTCAGCTGTATCACACTGGTGATACAGCCATTTTTTTTTTTTATTGGCAACATTGAAAGGAAACAACAATGTGAAACAGATTATATGAAAAATGTACTGAGATTTGTCATTGAAGATGTCATTCTGGGCAACTTCTTCCTGTTTTGATGAGCTTCGCGGACATTTTTTTGCTCTTGAAGTCACATTTAATTGTGCAGACCTTTGCCTCATACTAATGTCTTCTGACTTGATGAATGAATATCAAATTCACAACTTTCCGAAGAGTTTATTTTGGATGATCAAGGTTTGACTGATGATTCCTAATTTATCTTTTAAGCCATTTGGAAATGTTGCGTCCCTCTTTCTTACTCACACTTGTCTCCAATGTGAGCTAAGTCTTTAAGGCGGTATTTCCCAAACTTAGTATTGCAGACCAAAATGAGTCATTTTATCACCCATTTTTATAAGGTCGACATTTTGAAGAAAAGCATGTTGTTCTTTTTCTTTTTCTGTCCTTCTTTCTTTCTTTCTTTCTTGCAAAGCTATTGCTTTTGTTCCTGTGTTAGTTTGCATATAAATTTGAATGCTAACATAATTTATAATGCATTTTTGTAAGTTTAGGTCCAGGGGTGACACCACATTTCTCTTGTTGGTCTTTAGCTTGAAAAACAAACAGGAACCTGTTCTTTTAAGGATTCCTCTGCAGCGTCTGTGGCTGCACATTCCTCTACTTAAACCTAAGACACGCACTAATTACTTGGATCTCCCATAATGCGTGTCCTAATGTTTTATTTACTCCACGAGACTTTAATCATCTCCCTGATTTCCTCTGCTGTTACACACCTTACCTTGAAACCGAGCCTGTGTATAGCCTTTTATCTGACACTGCCCACTGTGCTCGCCAGCCTGCTGCCAACAGGAGAGCTAAAGGTGGCAGACAGTGTTGGGGAGGATGTGTTTTTGTGTGTGTGTGTATATCTGTGCGAGTGTGTAGATGAGAGAGTGTTTTCCATGGTGCCTTTGTGCAATACTCATTAATACAAGCACATCTTTGTGTGTTTGCATGTGCGAGTGTTAATGTGTGTGACAGGTGCCGACTCCTTTGTCAGGGGTGAGGTCACACCCTCCCTCCTCAGCCAAGGTGTCTGCAGAGTTTCGTATCAACTCCGCAAGTGATGAACACCTCTTACCCTTCCACACACACACCCTCACCAACAGGCGCGCACACACCCAGCCCCCTAAATATCATTAGCTTTTACGCTAACAGCAGGGCCCTAGACAACTTGGGAAAATGGGGAGGGTCATGGGTAACTGCTGAGGACATGCTTTTGGCGATGCATACAGATGTATGCGTTGTGCATTTGCTGCTGGGGTATCAGTAATGTCACAGAGGTTTAAATGTCAACAGAGACGACTCCAACTGGCAAAGATGTTTACAGAGTGCTACACGTAGGCGCCGCGTATCAGCCGAACGTGTTGCCACTTTAATTAATCAGCATCCATAACATCCAGTGGTGCAACAACACCTTTGTGTCGGAGCTACTGTGTGGTAGGAAAGTTTTATTTTGCTTCTCTTTGTGTAGTTTTGGCAGAACAAATCTTGCAAACAAAGGTGATGTGAGTTTTCACCCTCAAAACTTAGAGATTTTGATATCTAACAAAGAAGAAACTGCAGTGTTTATTTGCTTTACAGGCAACGAATCAAAGGTTCTTTAAAAAATTAAAACTCCTAATGCTCCTAAATATCAAGAACCGTGACAAACGCAAACAAGAAAGAAAAATCGAATGTGTGTGCATACAGTGGACTCATCTGTCGGGCCTTTACACCAGCTAAGAAAACATGAAGAAATGTGAGCATCAGCTCAGACTCTCGCTCGCCTTTCCAGGAATGAAGAGCTGATGTCTGTCAGATGGTCAAAGCCACGTCCGTGCAGCCATAAAGCTTTATGTGGAACTCACCACAGTTCACATGGAAGAGAACAATCGTATATCATTATGTATCTTGGTGCAGTTATTTGGCTCAAATCGCACTATTCACTTCTGCTCCAACTGCTCTTAGGATGCTTGATGTGAGTGCATGCTTAAAGTCAACATCTGTCTGTCTGGTTCTCTCATATTCGACCCCCATTTCTTTTTCTCATGTCCCAAAGCTGCTACAATAATACTGAGGTATTTTTTTACTAATCTGTTGTGATCTACTTTCATCCCGGTTGTAACACCTTCTCTCTTTTCTTAATATAAACTCAGCGGCAGCTTCACTAAGCAGGTGATTCGTGCAAAACCCAAACAAAACAGTGGATTTGGCGCGCTTCAAGCACAGCATGACATATGGTTTACACTAAAAGTTGTCATTTACATTACAAAAAGTCAGAGAGAGAGAAGAGGCTTTTTGAATAAGTCTCCGGTTTGAACTTCACGCACATGGCTGCTACATCATTCATGACCTAATATGGCCATGAGGGGCATTTAAACTGCAGTGTCCAGTTTAAAGAGTGCATGTCCTCACAACCAGATGCAACCAGGTCAGCGTTTTGTAAGTCACGCGTTAAGTTTCAAGTATATGCAGTTAAGCTCCAATTCAAGTCCCAAGCAAGTCCTAAATCAAGTACCAAGTCCTTGATGTTGAGTTTCAAGTCTTCAGCAAATCATAATGTGCTCTTCCATCAAAATAACCCCATTTTAACAACACAGCCTCAACTTATGGGCTCTGTGCGTCTTTAAATGTTGAATAAATGTGGAAGTTCTTGCATCTTCTTCACTGATATTTGATGCTTCTCTTTTTTTACTACATTTGTTTTTAATTTATTGACAGATATTTGTCTTTAACATTTCTTAATTTACATTTGAATGGATTTCATTGGCTGTATTTGCTTCTTATGTCATGATTTTTTTCCGTAAACGACGTCTTTTCAAGAGCTTCAGTTATTCTGTTTACTCGCGTCAACTCAAGCTGGATTACTCTGCAGAAGCTTGATTACACTGAACTCTTTTTGGCTGTGAGAGTTGGCTTCTTCTTTGTTTTAAATGGATTTGGACCATTTTGCAAACATTCAAGGATTCTTCTTCTTTGTCTTGCTTTTGCATTTGGAGCTAAATGTCACTACGTGGTCAAACAAACGGCCCAAGACTGCAACGACGTATAAACAGCATCCTTTCAGACTGCAGGAAGACACCAGTTGTTGTCTATTGTTGATATTTGGCTCAAAGATGGAAGTTTTATTTATTGACATCATGTCTGCAGTGATGTCACAACTTTTCAGTGACACAAAATGACTGTGGTAAAGACGACAATGACCAAAAAAGACAAGAAAATCAAGAAAAACAAACAGAAAACTCTCAACTTTATTATTTTAATTTGTTTAAATGAAAGAATGAAACGCTCAGTGTTTTATGTGGAAACAGGTGTCTTGTCATTCTGTTGTTGTCAGTCTCCACATCTGCACGTCTCCCCTCCAACATTCAGACATCACATTCACACATCAGCTTGTTAACGCATTGAACGTCTTCAACCAAGTGAAGATGACTTTTAACTAGGGCCGGGACTTTAACGCGTTAATTTCGATCAATTAATTATAAAGATTTTAACGCGATAAAGATTTTAACGC
>JAQMCX010000003.1:20886189-20923327 GCA_029814765.1 Acanthurus leucopareius
TGTGTGTGTGTGTGTGTGTGTGTGTGTGTGTGTGTGTGTGTGTGTGTGTGTGTGTGAGAGAGAGAGAGAGAGACAGAGAGAGAGAGACAAGGTGAATTACCTTACTTTAAATATTTATATCAGGTGCAAATTGTGCGTAATATTCATTTTTCAAATAAAAATAGGTGGCTAAAATGGTTTTCAGCTCGCTCTCCGGTTGCCAAGATCAATTTTTCAAATTCCTTTTCTAAAACCGGGGTCTCCTCTGGCTGTCGTGTCACTGTTCGACCCTGCAGTGTTTATTTACACTGTCTTTCTCTCACACATTCCTTCCCAGTGAGCCAGGCTTCGGGCTGCCAGAGGAGGACGTGAAGTCAAGCCAGGGAGCCAAGGCCACTGTCAGCTCTCAGTGGTTAGAATAACCCAGTGAAGCCTCCTGGGAACCGGCCTGGGATCGGTCCAGCACTGGCGAGAGAACAAGTGAGAGGTAAGACGGTAGATGGAGCCGATTTTTTTTTTTTTTTCAAGCAGCAGTGAGTAGGTGAATTTATGTTGAATATGTGAAGAAAAAAGGTGCCACAACAAGCAGAAATCTGTAGGTTTGATATTTATGCTTTATTGATTGTCAATGTGTATTTCAGTCTTTTTTTCCCCAAATCCGGTACAGATACTGATAGAATAAAGTAACTTTACAGATGCACTCAAATAATTCAAACGGATGTTAGTCTAACCTGAAATAATTACCCTGCTGCCTTTATGTTAGCATGTTTAGCATAAAACAATCCAAAAAAGCTTGACATGGTTCAAACATGACAGTCTGCACATTGCAAACGTGGTTTGTTGTCACACCATTGGCCATTAATTATGTTCACAACTTCCAAAGACTCATCAGCAGCCTCACTTAGTAAATAAAATACTAAGATCAGATGCTTAAGTGTCACATGACATGCATGCAGCATCACTTTGCATTGTTTTTATCATTTCATAGTGTTTCTTTCTCTTTTAACGCCTCTTTGCTGTTTCATCTGCACATCACAGGGCACATCAATCAAAAACTGATAAAAGTTTGGATTATATATCAGTGTACTTTGGTTTAACCTCAGTAATTATGAACTACTCATAAGTTTGAAGCCACATCAGTACAAAAAAACTAAGCACAGCTCAGCCAAAGAGGACAAATGAGCTGTCGCTCAGGCAACTTAAGACGGACCCTCTGCACGTCCTTCGCCTTTCAAACATGTAGAAAAACCCTTCACTTGTCTTTCACTTAGACAAGAATAAAACTGACGGGAAAATAAAATATAATTCAAGAAAACTAATCAAATTAGCCACCGCGATGTTATCGGCTCCTAACATCTCCACTGACGTGACTCCGGCAGTGGGATTTTACACATTATCTCAAATCTCACTCTTCTCACTCATTATTCTCAGGTTCACTCGCCCCTCCTCAGGGCCTCTGCGACAGTGTGCGTCTTTGGCACGTGTGGAAGAAGGACATGCTATCAGTTTTTCTAATTACTTACTGGTCATGATCAATTAGCAACATCTTAAGGCACTACGGTAACCTTGTATAAATACACTGGTGGAGTTCAGCAGCCATCATAGTTGACAATTAAATTGGTCTGTCACTGCTGGGCCCTTCATTAATCTCAACTTGTCATTCTTGTTTATGCTGGTTATAATGGCTGTGTGGGTGTGTGTGAGAGGAGTCGGCTCAAGCGTGTGTGTGTGTGGGCGTGTGTGTGTGTGCAGAAGAGGAGGTCAGATCAGATCTATGATGTGACAGAAGGTAGAAGTTTTGTGTGTATATATATGTGTCATATGCACATGTGTGTTTATTTGCATGAGTCCTACATGTGCACATGTGGAGTGAGTGTATATTTTGGGTGTGTGTGTGTGTGTGTACGTGGACGTGTGGTATGTGGACTTCTTTTTAATCGTAACTGTCATGTTGAAGCCAGTTGGCACGCTGAAGTGATTACCTCATGTGTCCTTGAGTATTTTCTAAATTGCCAGGAGATGTTTAGAGGCTCTGCTAATGACTTTCATAATCGTGTGGTAACGTGGCCGTTTACATCATGTGAAAAAAAAAAAAAATTCCCACTTACTTGAACCTGCCTTTATGTGGATTGAATTAGACAGAAAAGCTATTCCTTTTTGCATTTAGTTTCAGGTTGCTAATCCTCTCTCTGGCTCCCTTCGGACTTCTCCGAGTGCATAATTCTCTCAGTACACAAATTTAAGAGTTAACTTGGGGCACAACTATTTCATTTAGGTTTCATCCCTGGTAATTTTATTGGCGTTTTGGTTTAACAGAACACTAATGGGATCTCTTATTTAGTGATGTAAGCACTGGGAAATAAGATGCATAGACACACACACACACACACACACAAACACAAGTGGTGAACAATGGTTGGAATCACATACACACAAACACATTAACTCTCTTGCCGCTGACCTTTCACCCCCTCCATCGTCTTCTGACCCTCCCAGTGTGACCCCCTATTGGCAGGAGGGAGGGTTGGCATTGGTCACATACTCCCGACCTCCCCCTCCTCCTCCTTTGCACCCCCTTATTGTTTCTGGGTGAGCGTTTCTGACTGGAGACGGACAAAGGAGCGTGTTGGCGCCTGCGGAACAAGGCTCGCCCTGCTTCTTATTTACATATGAATGTCAACACCTATTTTGTAACTTGTCTCCTATATGCAGCTTTCAGCAGTGATACGATGAGTGTGTAGATGCATGAATGTGCACGTGCATGTGTGAGATCATTGCATCTAACTGTTGTCTTCCAAGTGCATTTTTGAGTCAGTGCTTCATCTGCTGACAAATACATTTTTTTTAAAACGTCTCAATAAAAAAAAATAGATTATTTATGTTTAGGATGTCATTTTTTTCTCACTTTCTTTGCTAAATGATTTTTGAACATGCTGATGTTTTGTAATGTTGATGAATACAGTAATCAGTGGTGTTTATTAATTAATTAATCAAGCATTGTTTCATTTCTAAGTCCTGATCAGTGATCAGGAGGTAAAATTTAGTTAAAAAAAATTACCTTCCCAACGTGTTTTGATATTATAATTTAAGTTTTTAGTACAAATTTTTATTTTACTTAAAAAAATAAAATAATTGACAAGTGTCTCAGCACATCAACAGTGTCGCAAGTTAGTCTGTTGAATCAATATTACAATACACACGCATTATATAACAAAAAGTAGTTTTACAATATAAAAATATAACAATATTCCATAAAAATACACTTTTGTCAAAAGATAATAAACAATCACGTTGAAAAAATGGCAAATGCTTCCTTAGTTAAAAGGGAGATATATTTATACATATTCAAAAACAATAAAAATGGTGACAAAAAATGTTAAACTTTTAAGTTTTTCTATTTTCTGATGAAGATAAATCTTTAAAAAAATTATAAACAGCAAAGTCACTGCTTTCAAAATCTCTTTTCTTAATTGCTGTCGATAACAGGCTGACAAACGATAATGAATTGAGAACATTTGCACATGGCAGCGTTTTTTTTCACTTTTCTCAGCAGACTGTTTGTGTCATCCATCAAGTCATGTGATTGGCGTGCACGCATGCACACGTGCACACGTGCACACACACACATGCACACACACAAATATTAAGGCGTAATTAGCAGGGTGTCCATGCTTGAGTGGCTGTGTGTGGAGCAGCGGAGTGGACAGTGAGAAAGGAGGAAGGGGGTTATGCTAATGACGACAGACTCATCGCAGCCATGTGGATGACTGACATGTCGACCCAGAAGATGGAGACACTCCTTGCTAATTAAGAATCCCCTTATATTAACAGTGTGTGTTTGTGTTAATGTGTCTGTGTGTCTGCTGTGTGTGTGTGTGTGCGCGCAGAGTTAAGCAGTTAGCTGTCAGATTGTTGGTGAGTTTCCTGCAGTGACAGTTCATCCTCATCCTCTCACTGAGTAAAATACTGTAAATCTGATCTCTGATGTCTGAATTACAACTGATGTGTTTTCTTGTTTGCTTGTGATATTTCTAATTCTTGGAAAAACATTGTGCAACTTTTGACAATGGCCGAGGCATTTCTTTGGCCGATGCTCTCGCCGTACGTATCAATCACACTTCCTTTGGGGCTCAACAACTGTTTTGGTTACTCAATCTTAATTTTTCTGTTCTCATGACAGCTTACAAAAATATCAAGCATGTCTGATCACAAACAGGACATCCAAGGCGAGTTCTCGTCCTGATGTGCAAACTCTGATGCAACTTCTTCTTCTGTCTCACCATGATCCCAAAACTAACTTCAGTCACTTACAACTCAGAGCATTTGATCGGAAAATCTTATCAGGAGATAGTAAAAAGTCTGGGAACAGGATCCCACCTTGGAGGCTTAATTGAGAAGGAAAAAAAAGTCATTTTACTTTAACAATCCTGCTGAGAGGAGGGGTAAACTTGTTTCATTTAGATTTTTAGTCAGGAGAAAGAACAATAAACAGGAATTCTTTCAGTCAATAAAAAAGTTACGGCCCTTCAGTAAAAACTTTACTCTTGTTGTGGCTGCGATGCGTTTTGGCAAAGCTTTGAAGCTGGAAGCAGAGAACTCTTATCTGCTGTAATAAGACTTTAGTTCAGAATGATGAATCTGGGAGTCATTTTTCATTCTGAGGGACTGACAGTCAAGTTCAATGCTTGTTATTAATATTGTAGATGACTGCAGTTAAACCATATAGTACTTTCGCTGTGAGAAATATTGCATGTAACATTACGTGTGCACATTTTGCAAGTTATCTGTGGAAAAAAAAGGAAATATCTCCAGTAAACATCAAAATGGACAACTGCACAACAAATAACTTTATTGTGGCAGATTTTTCATTTCAGAGACTTTCATATCAAAAAGTATAAATCAATCATTGTGAACAGAAACATCCATCAAATCCAAACAGATTGTTGCATTTTGTGACATTGTGTTCATTTATGTCATGAATATAAGAGAGTCGATGTACTTTTTGTGTGTGTGTGTGTGTGTGCTTTGTCATTCCTCCATCTCCGTTGCAGACGGATCCTCGTCAGGGTCACTGGCTGGTAATTGGAAGGAGGTGGCTGTGATTAAAATTCATATTTTACACCCCCCGTCACATTTGCATAGCCACAGGACAGGCCTGCAGCCCCCGGTGTGTTTGGGACAAAGCTGGTGGTGTGTGTGTGTGTGTGTTTTATGGAGGGTGGGATGCGTGAACGCCCCTCATACATCAGTGTGTGTATGAACACACTTAAACAAGTATGCAAATATACAACCACAGACAACACACACACACGCAGTCACCCTGTGCCGCCCTCCTTTTTTTTTTGTTTTGTTCCAGCTGAGCAAAAACAGGCCCGCGTCATTTCACCTCAGGGTGCCTGCAGGGGTCAAAGGTCATGTGTAATGGCCCAGTGCATCTCCCAGCACAGTAAGCCTACTCCTGAAGCTGACACACTCCACTACTCCTTTTTGCCCACCTCCCAGCCCCTTTTTATCAAAGCCAATACAGGCGCGTGAGCACATGTGAGCGAGTCAGAGAGCAGATTCAGAGTTTCAGGTTGCTGAACCTCGAGGTTAGTAAGATCTGCGACCGGCCTGGTGTCCAGTTTCTGCTCCCCAGCTCAGATTTTAAACTCTCTCTCGACTAAAATGGAGTTTTTCAACACTCACTCACTCATTTTGTCACATAATGATGCTTGGTCAGTATGTGACGAGTTGGTTTTTAAAGCACTGGGTGCCCGTTTAGCATCTGATGGTGACATGCGAGTTTTCCTGCCACTCAGCCTGAACATGTGGTTACTCTTGTTAAATTGTTGCTGTTTTAAACACATGGTTACGTTGTAAAAGTTTGGTTTAATGAAAGCAACAAAACTTACTGGTTTGTTTTGGGAAAAGATAGTTAATTTTTACTTTTACAAGGAATAAGAAAAAAAAAACCACCAGTCTCATGGCTGAAAGTTGGAAGGCTGTAACTTTTGGATAAAAAAATAGTTTTGTACTTCAGTCAAGGTGTTTGAGACTTATTCCTCTTTTTTATATAAAGTAGGTTTTGCAGCTGCTCATCTCAACATTGTATTTGTTTCCATGTAAAAAAAGGCGTGCATTTATTATTATTAAGTCATTATTGTCCCCTGAGATTCACCTTTAAACACAAATATCTCTGTTAAACAATAAGAAAACATTATTACCATTGTTCCAACCTTATTATAAGGAAAAGGGAAGTGATAATATATCAAAAAAAGCCATGACTGGATCACAAGACTTTTAATAATTCAGACATGTGAACACGTTCTCATTCGTCCACTGCAAGTGACAGCGTTTAAGTTCATGCTGTAGAGTTTGATTGGATATTTGCATTAGCCGAGCAATTTATTACTGTGTGTATATGTTCATTTTTGCTAAAGTGTGTGTTATTACACTGCGGTTGATTGTGGCAGTTAAAGAGCAGGGGAACTGTCAGTGTTAAGATGGAGAGGGAGTGAATTATGGCCTCTGTAAGACTGAGAATTATGGTTTGATACAACATTGGTTTGGCTTCCTCTTCAGTCTGACACAAGGTCGTGTCAATATTATTTTAAATATATGACACTTCAAGAAATGGACCCGTGTGGTTGAAATGTGGAGAAAATTAGAAGCTAAATTTACCGGGATAATAAGTGTGCAGGATCCACGTTCTCTTTTTCTGTTGAATAAAGAAAAGCTATAGATTGCACAGACTTCATGAGCTCTATCTTTTGAATTTCTATCTTTTATTATTTCACCAATGATATAATAACACAACACACACCACCGTGTCCACTGCGGTCTCTTACACACTCGGGTTTCTCCCTGATACGGTGACTTGGTTGATCTCTCTCTCTCCGTCTCATTCTCACCTCTCCTGCTTCTTTTCCTGTTTCACCCTGTTTTCATAAGTGGCAACCCTGCTAATTGCATCCGTCGAATGGAAACTCATGAATTCAGCTGACAGCCGTAACAGCAGACCGACAGGTGAGACTCACAAACAAACAGGCGAGCTGTCGAGTGACAAACACAAAAAAATCTAAAAAGTAATGAGATTTTGTTTATTTATTTATTTATTTTTTTTACTGTTCATGTATTTAGTAATATAGTTTAATATTTAGATTCAAAAGAACCACAAAAGATGAGCAGGTGACGGATGAGAGGATGGATGGATGGATGGATGGATGGATGTCACCCAGTGCAAAGTTCTTTAACATCACTGCTTAATGAAAAACAAACACCTGCACTGGCCTCTGAAATGTTTGGAGCAGTAAAAGTAGCGCTCATGGTTTTAATTTTGATCATATTTTTATTCCAAACCTTACTTATCTGGCATTTATGCCGTCACTTCACAAAGGATAACATTTACTGAGCAGGTATGATATTTTTTGGCATGAAAAAGTTCAAATTAAACATTTTATAATTGACACAAAGTTAATAAAAATCAGTTCTTGAGAACTTCAACACATATGTAGTATATTGATCAATTAAAACTCTCGAGCTTATTAATTAAGTTAATTAAGATTGAGTTCTTGTGGTTTGACAAACCTCTTGTTAAGTATCTTTTCCGTCTGGTCTACGTTCTAGGTAGGTTACGTACTTTACC
This sequence comes from Acanthurus leucopareius, assembly GCA_029814765.1. Taxonomy (NCBI): domain Eukaryota; kingdom Metazoa; phylum Chordata; class Actinopteri; order Acanthuriformes; family Acanthuridae; genus Acanthurus; species Acanthurus leucopareius. The sequence continues at coordinate 20,893,796 of JAQMCX010000003.1, forward strand.
GTAGAGTAAAAAGGGACCATAGTTGCACAGACGCCACTTCTCGTTTAGGAAACTCCATCTTAAACAAACACTTTATTGATCGAACCCTGGTTCCATTCAAGAACAACAAAATCTTTCTCTCAAAAAAAACTCTAATATTTTCTCATGATACATTTTGATTATTCTGGCGCCTTAATGGTGACACATTTCAAGGATACTGCGTTTCCCAAAACCCCGTTGGTTTGTTCAATAACACAAGTCAGTGGAGACTCAGGCAGACAAACGGTCTATGTAGGCCTCACATGCTTAAGACCGGGGATTAGTGTGTGTGCGCAAGTGTGTGTGTGTGTGTGTGTGAGGTAGCTAGCTAGCTAAGTGATGCAGTGATGTCATAGTCCTTGTGTTTTCACATGGGAACCTGATAGCTCTGAACAATCCAAGGCGAGCAATTTTTGGCTCAAGCGCACTTGACATAACAGAGAGATAATTGTAGACTGTGTGTCCTCGGACCCTCCGGAGATCCAGACGATCAAACCCTCCAGGGTTTCGGACACTTTGATGACGCGTTAATGCCTGCAAAAACATTTACCGCCTCAAAGATCACAGATGGAATGATGTCGATGCGGCGTAGTTCGAGTTAACTGCCCCCTGATGATGTAACGCTCAGATGTAGATATTTTGTCTAACTGTTGCCAGGGTGTTGAATAGAAAATACATTCATATTGTTTTGCTTTTTTATTTTTTTTACACCTTTGATCCAGAGAGAGACGCCATTATAAATGACATAATGAATGAATTATTTTTGAGTAATTTAGTAATGGGAACCTCGGCTCATGGCGACTAACCGGTGAGGTCAAGTAGAACTCAGTCATTATCATTAAAGGCTGGATGACAGGAGACTTAAGCTGATTTTCTGGACAGGAGTTGACATTAATGTAACCGTAACAGCAGATTATAACGGTTGTGCTTTAGTCGTGGAGATTTATTTAACTTTTATTTATTGGTGACATTTTTTGGAGCACACATGCAAGTTTTCAGCAGTTGCACATGTTCACACCAGGCAGCTGGCTGATAAAGTGATGCATCACAAAGTTCTGCGATCTCAGCTTCCAAGATGCTGAATTGTGTCTTTCTAACTTTAGAAAATGTGACTTATTTTGCAGGAGTATTAAGAATTTGGGATGGCTACATTTTTCATTATTTACCCTGACTGCATGCATGACTCGGCTCGCTCTGAACGTGCAGAATAAATTCTAAGGAAACAATATACATCACGCACCGTCATCTTTCAAAGCTGACATCTATTTCTAACCTGAGTTCTGTTTTATTCAGTTTTCTCTACATCACATCCAGGTTTCAATGCAACTATTCTAACAGAGTTGAGATTAATAATTACATATTTTTAAAACATCACATAGTTTTACCTACATTTTTTCTGCATGAAATCATTTAAAAACTCTGATAATAATACTTTCTAACATTCTTTTTCATTGCAGAACAATATTTTATTATGGTTTTTCCAATATATCTACTTATGTGGACAGAGTTAAAAAAAATGTACAGAGCGATGCTTTTGCAGAGTGTATATTTGCCCTTATTTGTTCTGAAAACTGAAACCATTTTTTCTGAGTCTATTGAAAAACCTTTTTGTTAATTATAATGTCAAAGCTCTCTTAACCTCCTCATGTTTCTCGTTTTGCCCCTGAGACACATGCAGGAGGAAAAGTGACAACTCTTTCTTTTACAAGGAGGATAAAGAAAGTATTTTAAAGAGGCAGGTTGCCTCGGAGCGAAGCAGGAAAACCTTCTGGATCATAAAACATCTCTGCAAAGTATGAGAATGAGAGATGTGTCTTTTTAAAGCTATGTTTAAAACTTAACAGCTTTCTTTATATCGCTTGACACCTGGCATCACTGCCGAGCTCTGGCAGCTAACTTTTACTTTCGTACTTTTCATAAATATGATCATCAGCATCAGGTGTAATTGTAACAGTTTGTGAAAACACATAATCAGTTTATATGATCCATGTTTTTAATTAAACCTCTTTATAATTACAATAACTGTAATAATGAAGATTTGTTTATAAAGAGACTAAAATCGTTATACTGGACTTAATCCGACAGTGAAAGCATTGAATTCAAAGTATTTGTAGCACAAAGACAACAAGACTTTACACTTTATACTTAGCATGAATTAACACCAAATACATATTGTTATAATAACAGTAAAACAGTAAAACTACAGAAGAAATTCAAGTTACCAGCAGAACCAGAAGAGGACCAGAGAAAGTGTTAGAAGATGTTAAGATATAAACAGAAGTATATAAAGGTCAAAGCATTTATTGCAATAAAAGTACATGTAGAGGCAGGGATTATGTTCTATGTACTAGTTGTGTTTACTAGTAACAGTCTTTCAAAGTAACAGTGGTGTTACTATAGTATGACATCAATATACGTATAGGTATATCGGTCTTAATTTAAAGTGTAGGTGATATTAAAGAAGTGTTTTGACTTGCCGGGCTGTCTTTGCAGCAGAGAGACACAGATATGTTTTCATATTAATGCTATACGTCCACAGAAACCAGAGAAAGTCTGTTTTATTCGCTTTTGGATCAGAACAGCCTTGTTTTACAGTTTGGTCTGAGTTTCATGTTTCAACCTGACTTCTATAGTCTTTGTCTGTGCAGAGGAGGCGAACAAAACCGTCTGCAGTTCAAACAAACGGCACTGCAGCCAACAGAAAGTCTGTGAGGTGACACAAGTTTCACGAGTTTTACATAGAAATGAATGTAGAGCTCTGAGTGCAGAAAACATGGAGGAAAATTTATAATCTTATATATTTAAAGGCTTATATTTACATTTACTTATTTAATTATAAAAGCTGTCTGAAAATCTGTTTTCCTTTAAAAAGTTTAGTTTTGAACTCTGTATCAGAATACAATAACACGATCTTAACTCAAGGTTACTTGGTCTTTTTGGAGCTTTCAGCAGCTTTTCATGGTCGTCATCATCAATTTGCTTAAAGAGATACAGTTAAAAGTTTTGAAAAAGTAAGTGGAAGTTGATTTGAGATTAGATTACTACACATTTAGTGTGTATTCTTTCGGTTTTATTTAAATAATACAAATTAAATTATCCAATATGTATTAAAATTAACAGAGATTGAATTAACACAAGCATTTGCTTATATTCTATTAGCAATAGTAATGGTCAGTATAGTGTTTGTTGCAGTTATTGTAATATTGTGGTAATAACAGTGAATGTTTTCCAACTTTCAAAGGCCAATTCTGTAAAAACGTGGCCTTTAAAAGCTGTTTCTTAAAGTTCTATACCTTCAGTGTTTAACAGTGTTTAACAGTAGAAGTAGTGGTGCTAGTTGTGTTAATATAATCTTTATTACTGTCTTACTGTAAGCTGTGAATGTGTGCAGTGACTATTTATTCCAGCAGGCGTATCATGTCTGTCTCATGTTATCTGTCCATGTAGGAGTTCAGGCTGCTCGCTGATTTATGGCTCTGGGGTCAAACTGTGTATATTTACAGTCTCATGACCTGAGAATGACACCCACTGGGCTGAGCCAGGAGGGAGTGAGGGGCAGGGGGGCTCTCTCTCTCTCTCTCTCTCTCTCTCACACACACACACACACACACACACACACACTTACATATACATAAATATATATAGTCAGAAAGGGGAAAACACATCCACTTTGAAAACTAAGATGTTGACGTAAAAAAATAAATTGGCTTGAGCTTGAAAACATGAAATCAATTGTTGTTTTTTTCTTTCTTTTTGTCGAGAATCTTCTGCCCAGTTTTGCATTAGTTGTCTGCTTTTGGATGTCAGAATTATTTGGCTTTTCCTCGAGCTTCCCAAACACGGATCCCGAGAAAAAAACAGCTCCACAAAAAACGTGGAAAAAGGTTTCAAAGGGACTCAGTTAGGAAACTACCTTGTTCGAGCTCCAATCTGCACTTTTTTTGAAGTAGATGATTCATATTGTTTTGATATGCACATAAAGAACCGTTTTAAAATTTAACACAAAGTATTCTGGGAAATGTAGGCCATCACTTATGAGGTCAAATTAAATGAGGCATTTGTGGGAAAAGTGGCTGGTAAAAAAAAATGCTAATTTTCATTTGCAGACTGAGTGAAGTGGTGGGTAAGAAAGTGGCTGAGCATTAAACAAGGTGGCAGCTGCTTGTTTACACATCCCAGCACCCCGGGGTGACGGCGGTGTGGATTGACACCCCAGCTTCAGATTGTCACAGGCCCGTTTCCAGAGAGGCAAATGGTGCTTGGCAAAAAGTGGAGTTCACATGGGTTTGATTAAACCGCTGGCGATGGTTTGTACCTTTGCAGTGTTGTGCTAAAAAGGTTAGAGTGTGTGTGTGTGGGTGTGTGTGATTGAGACATCTGTGTGAAACTGTACTGGAATAAATAGAACGATCTCCTCCTTTCTTTTTATTGTTTCTCAATCTGCTTTCACTTTTTCTCTGTTTCTGTTTTTGTACATCCACAGCCACAACTCAAACCCTCACTCCCACTTTTATCTGTGGCTTTCTCGTCTTCCCTCTAAGTTTGTTTCTCCTCTCTCTTTCTCCGGCTACCTGTGTCCTGTTTCTATAACTGAGTTACTCTCCTACTTCATAATAAAAGAGTTGACAAAGTTTTTGGAAGTGTAACTTTCTTTACCCAAGTGATATCAGAAGACAATTATCGGTTTCAGGTCTGTGTGTTAATAACATGGCTGGAGTTGGGACACAGTTAGCTTAGCTTAGCATAAAGACTGGAAGTAGCAGGAAACAGCCAAAGTTTAAAAGTACACCTCCTCTACACTTTTACAGCTCAGTAATCTGCACTCTTATTGTATCTTAATTGTCGAACCACAACACAGAGCAAAATCAAAGTACAGAAGTTTGTGGTTTTGGCATTGAAGTTTTTGGAGAAAACAAGTCTGTAAAAACACCACAAACTGTCATAATGCTGCAGCCTGAGATGCTGCATGAACGATGGAAAGTTTTTTAATATCTGCAAACAAATAAGATCTGTATTAATCAGTTTTGACTCCAGCTTTGTACTTCACACACTTACATGAGAGTGATTTTGTTCTCACTTTTAGAGAGAAAACAGACAAATTATTCTGATGTTGAACTTTTCCTTCAGCTTTCAACAGTTTCTCCTCTTTCTCTCTCTCTCTCTCTCTCCCTCTCTTTCTCTCTCTCTCTCTCTTTTTCTCTTTCTGTGTTTGGAGTTGGGAGCGCTCTGATTGGCTGGCCCCGGCAGGAATAAACGCGGTGAAGCTGGGCTCGGAGAAGGGGTCGCTGTGTTTTATGAGCCATTAAAGTTTTATTCATCCCTGCACTGAGGCAGCCTTCGGCCACGGGGTCACCATGCTTTAAATAAACTCTCATCATTCCTCCACCCCCTCCTCCCCAATATCTGCCTTCCTACCCCTCCGCACCACCACCACCACCACCCCACCTCCCCCACCCCCAAACCCCTCCACCCACAGACTTAATGGACTGTTTATTGTTTGATGTTCAAGTCCGACTTCATCATTTTTTCCCTCTCTCTCTCTCTCTCTCTCTCTCTCTCTCTCTCTCTTTCTCTCTCTGTTTTTCGCCCTCCACTTGTGTTCACTGGTGTGGAGGTTTGAGTGATGTGGTTGGTCTGCATGTTTGTACTACGTGTTGATTCATTTTGCGTGTGTGTGTGTGTGTGTGTGAGAGAGTCCATGCGTGTGCTTGCACTACATACATGAGGTTTGTCTATAAATTCCTTTCGTCCGTCCAGCGACTCTTCCCCTCTGCTCTTCAGTTTCGTGGGCACAAACCAAACTTTTATTTTTTAACTAACAATCTGCATGAAAAGTCCAAAACCAACAATGAGTTTATAAGTTAAAAAGTTTTTCTCTGAGTAGCCAAAGCCTCATAAATCTCCCTTTTCTGTGCCATTATTGTTCAAGAACTTTTTAAAAACACATCAGTGAGCCTCGCTGTTTGCACTCGGTGACATGTTTCATTATAACCATTGACATTTTGCACTGTAGTTTATTTTTAAGTCAGTCCTCTAAACTCTGTCCTGCTGCCATAAATACACAACAAATATGTATTAATCTGCAGTTTAAAATAGTCCCCGACATCCTCTTTGCAATAATTGTAAAAACTAAAGTGCTTCATAGCTTGACAAAAAAATATTCACCCTTTTTATGAATTAAATCTGAATATTTGTGAACTATTCTAAAGATAAACATCTTCAGCTGGAACAAATGAGGCTGAACTGGTTTGGGTTATTTTAGAGTATTGAGAAGTTCACTGAAACCTGCATTAGCACAGTGTGAAGGATGTAAATGTCTCAGTCATTCACTGTTAGTCAGTGTGTTGACGCCAGAAAAAGTGCAGGGAGGGTCGTCTTGCAAAAAAGTAAAATAAAAATCAGTGCAACATCATCAGTTAATCATCAGTAAAATATGCGCAGAAACATATTCCTGATACTCCTTTTGTTACTGGAAAGCTGCATTTCTGCTGTTTATTCTAAAAACTGTTGAAATGATCGTCACTGTGACGTCTTTCCACATCTTTCCTGTAAAATCTGAACCCTCTAAACCGCTGTGACGCGTTTCACAGTCTGATAAGCCCTTGAAGCTGTGAATCTATTAATCAAAGTGGACTTTCTGAGTCACAAGTGGAGCAACACACCCGACTGATGCTGCCCTCCTTTTTTTTTCCTCCACTTTCAGCCTAAACGTCTCATCATGCATTGTTACTTCAGTCTTTTCCTGCGGTTTGTTGACAGTGAGCTTATCTTTGCTCTTTGTAAGATGCGATAGCTCATCATCCTGGAGTTTGAGAAGCACTTTTTTTTATTTTTGGCCCGAGAGCAACAGAGTGATAGGGAAGACATTTTTTGGAGGGGGGGGAGAGTTCGAGTTTGCAGAGCTCCCTTGCATGTTGTGTTACAGCTGACCCCGTCCTCAACTTTGACCCCTGACCCTACCAGAGATCTGTCATGAGAGGGAGCTGCTTAACACAAAATGGAGCCTGGTTCAGGAGTCAGAAAGGGAGCGAGAGAGACATTGAGAGTGAGGCAGAGAGAGAGAGAGAGAGAGAGAGAGAGAGGGAGAGGGGAAGAGAGAGCTCCACCACACACAGAGGATTCATTTATCCTCTCTCTCCCTTGACTTCAGTTTTTTTTTTCTTCCTCTGCTTTGCTTTCTCTTTTGTTTTCACTGCACAGAAACTGTTGCTCTTTCTTCCTATACATCTCCTCTCTTTCTCCCTGACTTTCCTCCCCCCCTCCACCCCCCCGCCGCCTCCCGTCCTCTCACCCTCGTCTGGTTGCTTTTGGACAACAGCATGCCATCGTCAGCGGCCACCACCGCAGGTACGGGGATTCATGGCAGCGAAAACCAGCAGGATTCTGGGAGGGAATTTGAGAGACGAGGCTTTAATGAGAGTGAGGCCTCTTCAGCCAGAGAGAAATGTATGCAAATGATATGCACACACCAAAAGGACCCTGGGTAGGCGAGGCGAGCGCCGGCCGAGCTCCCGCTGAGCTCTGAGGAAAGATGAGCGGCTCAGGTCAGAAGAATGACAACAAAACAACCTCCTCCTCCTTTTCTTCTTCTTTCTTTTTTCCTTTTTCCTGCTTCTATAGGAGAGCAGAGAGCTGAGCACATGAGCTGAGACCAGTTCGTACTGTTGCTACATGATGTTGCTGATGTGTTTTATTTTCCTGACTGCTGTTGCTAGGTAGATTTTTTTTTTTTTCTGTTATCCGTCTTTGTAAGCACACTGACATTTGTAGGGTAAATTATCTGAAGATTAAACACATCTGTGTTTCACATCCAGACTTTCCTTATGTTTGACTGTCTGTAATTATTAGGCCTGTACTTTAAAATTAAAAAATTGAGATTAACAGAAAAAAACTCACATTGTGCCCTTTAATTGTGCTTATTTAAGTTAGTTTTGTTTGAAACAGAAATTTGGCAGAACTTTCTCTTGACACTTGACACAGAGTGAAATTTAAACTCACAACATGGCTGTTGAGTCATCACAGGAAAGTGTAACTGGACAAACTGAAAGTGAAATCACCTGTTTTAATTCTACAATAAAATGCAATTTGTCAATAATTATAAAAAAGCAGTTTTAAATGGAGGTCAATTGCAAATTTGATCCTAAATGTGGTTTATATATTTTTTTAAATTATAAGTGTGCTTGCAATGTTGCCCTGTACTTAGACAATTTTTATTTTCATGTATAAAAAACGTTTTTCATTTGATGTACCTTTGTGTTATTTTTAAAATTAATTACTGAAATACAAATATAAAACATCTTGAGGTAATAAACATTTTTAAAAAGTAATTTAGGTGAAGCTTAATTTTAATTTACGTTATGCCTCTGAAAGATCTTTTATTTTGAAAAAAAATCCACTAAGTTTATAATTATTTTCTTTCATTTTTCTTCACTTTACTTATGGTAGTTGCTGCTTTTAATAAAGGTTATTAGCACCAAATTATGCTGTTAAACGAGAAATACTGAAAAGAAATATTACTCCTGTTGCACACATTTACAGAAAAAAACTATTATTTGGCATCTTCATTTCTAGAAAATTATTTCGTTTACTTGTTGCTAGTCTGAAATAATAATTTAATCTGACGGGATTATTTTTTTAAAAAACAGCCATGCAGGATTTAAACCATCATCATCAGTGTGTTCGCCGCAGCTCGTGCTCTCCTCTCCTCTCCGCTCCTCGCGTGCATCCCTCCCCGGATCATCGCTCCTGCAGGAATTATGCACCGTTAACTGGCCTGTCTGATCTGACTGCCGCTGCTGCAGAAAAGGAAAGAAAAAAAAACGGGGGAAAGAAAGAAAACGAATAAAGGATGAGGCGAGACGTCGGAGTGACAATTTCAATGGCGTTAACTAGTGATCGTTGCGCGCGCCACAGTCCAGCCACATCAGACGTGGAAACCTCTTCTTTTTTTTTCTCTTCCACCGTCGCCTTCGGGTGGGAATAAACAAGAGGAAACGAGAGGAGATGGGGAGAAGAGAAAAAAAAACATCCATTGAGTCTTGGGAAGAAAATGAGAGTGGCACCTGATGATGTCGACTTTGACACGTGTTAATTGCTGCTCAGCTCTTCTCATTAGGGAGTCTCAAATTATTTTAGCGCTCCAGGCCACAGCGCCTTGTTTGCTTTGCTGAGGAGAGGAAGCAATCTGGCCCAAACTTCACAGGGTAAGACATGGGCAGAATTATTTGGCGTGAATTAATATGATAAATAAATGCGTAAAATTATTAACACACTAGACGTAATTTAATACAGACATGCTGCAATTTATTTCAAAAATAAAATATAAATTTTGAAAATAAGAAAACTAATGTAAGTAATCCTGCTAGTTTTTGTTAGTTGCATATTTATGATGCATTGAAATAATCAAACACAGTGTTTTGCTTAATTTAATATCAGTTCTTTCTTTAATCATTTGTATTATTAATAATACATTATAATATCTCAGTTTGGCTCCCATTAGGATTTTTTGCTCCTCTGTCAATACTTAAGACAAGAAGATATTTATTTGATGCATTTGAGTGTCACCTCTTTCGCTCGGATAATCAAAGATTTACAGTGAAGTATGGCCTCTATTGCTTAATCAATAACATGCTCAAAATCAATAACCTTCTCAGATGAAATGGTCTCATCAATAGCATGACAAAACTGTTCCACTGCACGGGCTTCAATTAAACGTCAAGCAAAACTGACTTTAACCCAATCAAATGTATTAAAACAGTAAAATACTTTTCCCTTAAGTGATTTTATTTAAATGTGCGTCTGCAGCTGCGACTTCAATCCGCTTTCAGGTGTTCACCTTTCACACACACACACACACACACAGCTTCCTGCAGCAAACACACATAAAAAAACACACACACACACACACTGATTCAGTGTTTGGGAGCGCCGGCCCTCATCCTCCCTGCTAGATTACTTGTTACCTGTTGGCATGTATTTATATGGCCTTGCATGGTGAATTATAAAGCCTTTGTTATTGCCCTGGCTTGGGGTCGGCCACTTGTTTATGACACCAGTAATGGCGGTAATTGTTACTGTTGAGATTACCTGTCAAGAGGACCCGTGTGGTGGGCTTGGAGAAGGCGTCCCTCTCTTGACAAGGGGTGACAGGGGAACCGGGAAAAGGACAGGGAAGGGGGGGTTAGAGAGATTGGGGTCTGGTGGGGTTGTAGGGGGGGAGGCTGGGACGCCCTGATGACTTCTCCGCTGATAATCAGCCGCCGCGGCCTGTGGGATAATTCAGCTGTCAATGCCACCTAGCAGGGCCCAGCATCAGCCAGGCGACCCCAGCTGGCGTCATTCATTTGGACCCAAGATGGGGACGGAGAGGATAGGAGAGGAGAGGAGAGGAGAGGAGAGGAGGGGGTGAAGGGATGCAGGAGCAGAAGGAGGAGATGGAGGTGCAGAGATGGTGACTCCATCTCATGTCTGAAGTGGCCTTCAAATGCAGTAGATTAAAGCCATGAAACATTGTGCAGTTTTGAAAAGACATATCTCAGCTTTCGAAATGTCTGTGTACAAAACCACAGCGGTTTGATTTCCAGCACGAGGAAATCATCCGAATTTCCCCCAAATCTTTATTTAAAAGTCTAAAATTCACCAACTTGTCCTGCTTTATTGAACCAAATTAGCAGTTCAACCATTTTTTTATATAAATGTTTAAAGATGTTAGTATCAGACACAATATAGTTATAATCCCAAGCAGGTTATATAATAATCTGCAGATTGAAAATTATGGTTTTCATAATGTTTACATATAAATTCAATATAAATTTCATGTTTTTTTTTGTTGAATGAACGCGCAGTTGTCTTAATGCTGAACCCTTATTGACTAACTATATGCAGCTGCTTCACTCCGTCAAACGATCCGAACGTTGAGTGAAGGATTCCTGCAAACAGGACGGAGCAGACGGATTGCAGCCATTCCCGAGGAATTCACTCGCATCTTAAACTGACAAGCCCATTGTGAGAGAGTGAATTTTTAAAAACGCAATTAAACTTTAAATGATCCATTCAAACAAATCCAAAGCTGAGTAATGTAAAGACGGATTACATTTAATATTTCATGTACAAAAATTGAGGAAATTTTTACTGCCTATTTGTGGCCATTTAAGGTCCCACCTAATTCCCGTCTGTGTAAGCCGTCTCGTTGTCTTCCTGGTCACGTGTGCATCATAAAGAGGGCAGCAGCAGCTAAAATGGCAGGCAAATCACTTTTCGAATGGTTTTGGAGCAGCTATCAGTGTCATCCCTGAATGGCTGTCTTTATCAATGATTCTGCCTGATATGGAGGGTTGGGGGAGGAGGTTGGGGGAGTTGGGGGTGTTGGTGGGGTTGTGGGGCTGAGGGGGTGGGGGGGTTTCCTATCTGTCGCTGGAATCTTTCACAGTTTGAGGACCAGGAGCTGCTCAGAAACTGTCAAAGACGTGGACAGGCTGAGTCCCCGGGTGGCGAACGCAGAGCTGCTCTGCTTCTAAACTCCACTGTGGCGACACGCAGGCTTGTAACATCGCGCCGCAGTTATTCCACTGGGATAATGTCACCGAGGAAACGGTGCCAGGAAATTGTCTGCACTGGATTTTTTTTTTTTTTTTTGTCTTCATGATATGAAATCTGTTGTGCAGAGTTTGGTTTTTATCTTTTTCTGTTTTTTAATTTCTCATGCAAAAAAAATTGAAAATGCACAAATGCTTATTTTTTGTCAGCTTTCAAAAATTCAGCGAAACTACTAAAATGTGTAAAAGTTCTTCGCTGCAGTGTGAATTTTTTATTTTCTTGCACTCTTTCTGCCTCACAATAACTACAGTCCACCCTGTTTTATATTTCTAGTCTTGGAAGTAAAATTGAATAAATAACTTCTCAAAGTAGGAACCTCAAACAGTATGAATATTATAACTTTTCATGTTTCACAGCTATTTTTCTCTAAGAATTACAGAAATAATGCACTTATTTCAAGTTATAATGTAGCTACATGGATAATTCTTATACACTTTACAGTTAAAAACAGATTTGTGGTCGTTTAAATTTAAAAAAACCGAACCTTTTGAAGCACATTCAGCGATCAGCTCATACGATATGTCATCTGAACGCAACATGATCTTATTTTCATAACACCTCCTGCAGAACTTTGATGATGTTTGAGCTGGATTTGCTTTTCCACCACTTCACAGGTAGAAAGCACACAGAGGATCCTGTGTTACATTGCATGGCAGCTTTTGCTAAATGTGTCAGAATGGAAAATAAACACGACAAGAGCTTTTTTTTTTATTTTTTTTGCACATACATCAGCGCTTTGAGTGATGCAGGAATTCTTTTCCAGTGGATTCAGAGAAACCTGGTGTCACAGTTTGAGTAATGCTCACCAAGCATTTTGTTTTTTATTTATTTATTTACCTTTTTTTTTGGGGTGAATTTGTGACTCAATAAATCCACTTTCCACTTGAGCGCAGTTCCCTTCGCTTTCAGCACTCCTGTTTATATCTTATCGTCACAGGTCATGAATCAAACACGATTGCTGTGTAACTTCATTTTGTGTCTTCGCAGTTTTATTGTCGTGGCTTAATCCTTTTGGCTGACTGACAGAACGGAACATCATCATCATCATCATCACCACCACCATCATCATCATCATCATCATCATCACAACTTTACCAAGATATTTATATTAAGACAATCTCTCCCTGATATTAAAATAAAGCACAATCTCATTTCTTATTCAAATGATAGCATTAGGCGCGAATGCATTTATCACCCGATACAGGAGTGAGGTTATAAACAATGCCATTCATTATCTGGCCCAGATGCAGCGATTGTTGATTAAAGGGCTTTGAATGTAACAGCCACACACATACGCACACACACACACTCACACACACAGATGGGTGGACATTAGGAAAAGAGAGAGGCCATCTGAATAGGCTGAAGGGACATTAACGGCAACAATGATTGATATTTGCCGCACAGGCTTTTTAATGGTATTGTTATTCCTCAGAGTTATACCCCGTCCTCCCTACGTCTCGTCTCGCAGATAAATGGAGGTGTAATAATGAATAGAAATTATCCTGATTATTTTGGTGGAGGTGGTGAGAGAGTACATGGGGAGGGGGAGGAGGGGGGGAGAGAGAGAGGGGGATTCATAATCTAACTTGAAGCTTAAAGCTTAGTCAACAGTGTCTCATGGATTTTCTGAACAATTTGCGACTTCCTTTGCAGGGGGGGGGGGTCTGGTTTATAGGTTTATTTAATTTTATCAGCATTTATATTTATTGTTCAGTATGACGAGAAAAGTGTAGATTTGTATCATCCTGGTTTTCTGCAAGTGAAGATAAATGGAGATTTGTAATCTTTCTGGCTTATAAACTGATTTTGTGTGATTTTTAAAAAAGTTCAATCAACCAATCAGAGACAATCACCTACATTAAATGTAAATATAACAAAATTTTGATCTAATATAACATGTTTTCACACAAGAACAGGTATAAATGCATGTGCATTAATCTGACAAAACAGTATATTTAAAGTAATGTATACTTTTGTAACTATTTCAAAAACTGAATTAACTTGTAATTCAAAAAATGAGACTAAACAGAAGAGTAAAGAAGGTTGATACTGAAATAACTTTTCGCAATTTTGTACAATTACTAATTATTAAATGGTGGAAATACTATTCTGGAATAAATCTTTATTTCTTAGGGACAATATCTTTTTTTCCACACACTTTACAGAACAAACAGACTTTAATTGCTTCACTGTAAGAAACTCTGATGTGATTTTGTTGTGTTTTCTTGCGAGCTTTCGTTTGCTGCTGAGTGTTGATGATCATGCAAACAGCTGAGCTGGACAACACATGATTTGATTTGAGAGGCCAGCTTGTTCAAAGCAGTTGTGTTTATTACACACTCCTCTGGCACCTGCTGCAGTGAGTCAGCCTGCCAGGCACACACACACACGCACACACACACACACACACACACACAAAAATACACACACACACTTCCATACAAAGTTTTTCTAAATCTCTTCATCATTTAACAATTTTCCACCCAAATGATGAAATTATTCATTTTCAGTTACATTTGAACTCAACTGCTGCCTCAGTGCTGTGATGTAAAACTTTAAAAAAAAACAACCAAATATTATGAAGTCAACACAATTTAATTTAAATTCACATCATAACATTATACACTTGAAAAAAAATGATCAAAATGCATTTTTTAGTAATACAAAAATACAGTTTTCCAGTGTGGTTCTAATAAAACTGGTTTTAAAATGTTTAATGTGACACAAAACACCTTTGAATGCAGAAGATTTGTGCAGGAAAAGCACAAAAATCCCCCACAGCATGTGTGTATGTGTGTCATCCTATGTGGCCACTCATGAGGGTTTTATGCAGGATGTCAGTGATTATTCATTGTCAGTGATTGATTTGATTTGTGATGATGATTTCATCCTTCTTTTGGTCACCTCTTGTTTATTTTCCTTATTTTTTTTATCCTATTTTGTTTTGTATTTAAAGATTTCTCAAAAAAAAACATCAACATGTTTGTTTCAGAATTAAAAACTGGTTGTTACTAATTGTTTCCTTCTGAATATCCGATCATATGATCTGGTATTTACCAAAAATCAGAGCAAAAATAGATAAAAATTTGTTCTGCTGCTTTTCATCCTCATTTGTCTTCTTCATGCCTCTTTTTTCTCACTCGCTCTTTCAGTTCCTCGCTCTCTTTTTCCTCTTCATCCTACATTCTTCTCCACCACACTGTGCATCCACCATACCTTCCTTCCTTTCTCCCTTTCCTCTCCTAGGGTGTAATGGTGTGATGCCTCCCTCCATCGTCTCTCCCACCCCGCCACCCCTCCACTCTCTCAGTAATCAGGGCCAGATGGAGGCAGAGATGGAGTGATGGAGGGAGGGAGGATTGGGTTTGGTCCTAGCAGTGTCTTAGAACGTGGGGAGCTGTCAGCCCTGCAGGGAGAGAGGAATTCTCCAGCAATAAAATAGGGATTTATCACCACTCTACCACAGAGAGAGGAGAGAGATGGAGGGAGAGGGTGTGAGGCAGAGAAACGGACGGAGAGATCAAGAAAGTCAGATAGAGAGAGAGAGAGAGAGAGAGAGAGGTGACGTGGGAGAGGAAGAGAATGGAGAAGGGGGCAGAGAGAAAGAAGCCCATGGAGGGATAAAGAGCGAATAAAAACAAACTAATAGAAGACTTTTCATCATCATAAAGCTCCAGACAGATGAGGTTGAGGGGAAGAACATTCAGGATGATAGACTGAGTTTGCCGCTGAGAAAAAAGGTCTGGAAGGAGGACAAAGCCAAAAGACGAGAGGAGGACAGAAATTGAGAGAGACAGTTGTGCGATGACACCCGCGGCTTATCTGCTTCGCACCGTAGCTGCCGGACAATTTCTCTCTTGCCATCTGTAGCGTTCAAGAGGGGAGCATCTGTCCAGAAAGTAATGCGCGGTTGCGTTCAGGGGATGGGGTGTTAAGCAAAAAGACTCGACCTCCCCTACTGGGCCAAATGAACCTGCTAAAATAACCGCTTTCCACTATCGGCTGTGTAATTGAAACCAGAATGTGCAGGATTTGATAAATTGCTTGACCCTGCAGGAATGTTAAGGTCGTAAATTATTGGTGCATTTTGGCCGTGCTGAGGTGTGCAGAGGTGTATGTTAGAAAAAGACCGTGTGTGCGTGCATGTGTGTATATTTATTATTTCAAAACATAAAGTTCTTCTAGAGTCGTGTCGAGGTGGCAAGTCACAAACCCTGGTGCATGTACGGCCTGCATGGGCCCTCAGCCACGCACATGCACATGCACATGCACATCAGCATCACCGCACTCCTACTTACAAATTATACTGCACATTCCCACTCACTGACCAGAGAGACTATAAATTGTGCTCCTGCTCCACATCTCCGGTGGTTTACATCAAAGGAGTAAAATTTGAAGATCTTCTTAAGACGAAAGCCGCGCTCGCTGGTGAAGCTCTGAAAAAGGGAGTGCACACATACCTCGCATTGCTAAAATATTCTAACTAAGGTAAAACATACGCATATTCTGTTTAAATGTTCACTTTCAAAACGTGAAACCACGAGAGATGCCTTCAAATCCCAGAGGATGGGAGAACACACACTCACTTAATGTTCCACGCTGCACACACACACACACCGACACACACACACACACACACACACACACAAACAGAGCACTCAACACATGCAGTTTATTTCCAAATTATTCACTTACGCAACCTTTTAACTGAACACCCAGTGTCATAGTAAAACCCGTGCGTTGCTATCAGAGATGCAGCATGATGTTAGAAATCTTACGTTCCCGTGAGCTTCCATCTGTTTTGATGGTGAATCTAAAACGTTTATATCCTTCTCCAGGAGAAAGTAGTAAAAAAAAAAAAGAGCTGTAACTGCCACAGTCCTCCACATGTATTATGATCTGAATGTTACTTTCCTTTTTCTTTTCCCCCCCGTTTTATATTTTACAGTTCAAAACATTTTCCTTTTTGTGTCCGACTGAATGGTGGTATTGAGTGTCTTTTAAACAAATCCCTCTTTATGATCGCCGCTCACATGAGGCTCCAACTCTCTCAAACGTTTCTGCGGCTAGCACAAGTTTTTCAACCCTCGTAATCTTGACTTCATTAGGCTGTTTGAAATTATTTTGCAAAATGCATGTCGGGCTGTAACTAACTATGAACTAACCCTAAAAAACACAGGAAATCACGACTTTGCTTCGGCTTTGTTCTTGAACATCAGTTGAATTCGGTGGTTTTTCAAATTTAAATCAACTCATCTTCTCTCACTGGATTTCTTCATTGCAGTTGTGCTCATCCAGCAGTTTAACATGAGTGAAGTCACTGTTTCATACTCAGTGTGTTGTTGCCTGCAAGCAAAGACTGTGATACTTTCATTCAGCCTTGTGGGCTTCACTTTTATTCGGTTGTTGGTCTGTGCAATTTCTTTTTAAACTGATAAATTCAAACAGCTTTCAGTCTCTCAGTGCAGAATAGCACTTTAGCCAACAGGCTATTTTTCAAGTCCAGTTTGCACTTGTTTTGGCTTTTTTCAAAGCAGCTACTTCTTGGCCTGAAAATGAAGCCAACACAGAGGTGCCAAAAAAAAGTAGTTCTTCAAATGTCCACTTGAGGCCTGATTCAAGAACAGGTCGTTCTCATAAAGCTCCACATGAAAACATCATCTTTTGCAGCAGAATGAGACATGCTGCCACATCCAATCTGCTCCAGCTGCTGAGCAATGTGGACCTGTGTTTGTCACACCAACGTTTGCACCTACATTTTCCTCTTGCTGCCCCAGGTTCGCAGTGATCAGGTCCAACTCAGACCCACACCAGGTCATGAATCATGTTCATGGTGTAGGTGAACCATGATGGTGAGTGAAGCTCTCGCAGAGATCAAGGAAAAGTCCGATTTTGGCTGCTGCAGTCGACATTTATGTTGATTGTCACTGAAAACACAAAGATGAGAAACATGAAGAGCAGGTCTCTTTAATAGGAGACACATGCAAAACTTTGTGGGTGAAGTTGAAATTTTTCCATCTAACCATTACAGATATGAAATATCATCTTAACTGATTGAAAAAAAATTAAGTCAAAGGATAAAAGATGGCAATGAATGAGAATCCACATGGCAAAGAGTATTAGACAACAAAATTTGTCTGGAAGCTTAAATCAGTGAAAAATCTTGGAAATTAAAAAATCTTCTCCACATACGTGTAGTTCACGTATAGACGAACTAGCCTCCATGTGCATGTATGTCAACAGAGCTGAGGGCATGGAGCGCCCGGGACCAGAGGGCACGGAGAGGTCAACGCAATGTAAACAGGGACCGCCACACGATTTACGATGTTTGCTGGCTGCTAAGACGAGGGGTCTGCACATTCTCACAATCATAATTGCTTTTTGCAGCTTTTCAATCAACCTGACTTGGTGGACATTGTTTTTGTATTTTTTTTTTTTTCACCTCTCATTTTTCCCTCTTGTCATCGAGGAGGCTGCTCTGCGAGTCGGTAGCTACCCTTGCGAAGCTGTGACTCGAGTCTAAACGTAAGCAAAAAGTCAAAAGCTTCAAGATTCTTTCCCTTTTTTTTTTTTCCTCTTTTCTGTCCGTAATTGGGAGCAGACATTGTTTCTTTCTGTCCCTCTGCTTCTCTCGCTCTTACGAAACCTCGACATTGGCCACTCTGGCCGACCGAAAAGGGGAAACCCAGTCACACATGTGGACATCTGGTTGGACATGGAGAACATGCAGCTTCACTGCGTTTCAGCCCCCCCTCCCGACCCCCACCCACCCCCTCCTGTTGACAGTCGTTACCTGTGCCCCTGCAGGCCCTCGCTGCCCCAAGATAAAACAACCTCTATCCAGAGCCAGACGCATAAATATTTCTCTTTCTATTTTCCAAAATAGCTTTTAATTTTACAAGTTTTATGGCCCTAATATTAAGTGCATATGTTTTACAAGACACCGTGTCCTCTGCCTCACCCCTCACTATTGGAGTTTTTTTTTTTTTCTTCTTTAGTCTTTTAGGAGAAGAAGGGAAGAAAAGCACAAAAGCATAAATGGCAGGGAAAGGTAAGCCAGAAAAGGATTTTTCTGCATATCTTTTCAAGGATCCACATGTTCCACCTTGCAGGGGATTGTAAATTATTGCTGCACGTGTCTTTTCTTACCTGTTTGCATCACAAATATAGTAACTAATTATTTACACCGAGTTCATTACAAGTAACATGCTCATCGCGAGTAATTTGATGCTTATCTATAATCAAAAACTGGCAGTGAATTAATTAAAATTTGGGTTAAATTGGGCAGAGACCATCAGGAGCTCAGTCCCGTCACATAAGCCCATGACAGAAATACTCATCAACGCCAGAGGAGGAAGCAGAGGGACCGGATTAAGTCTGAGGAACAGTCACACAATCACTGCTCAGGGCCATTTTTTTTTTTTGAGAGGTGTTTAAATTCTGGTAATAAAAGTTCATAAAAACATGCAAGTAAATGGGAAGTTCCACACGCATGTTTGTTGCTGCCTTTACTTTGGCCTGGAAGTTTTCTCTTTTTTTTATGAATATGTGTTCTTGGCCTCCACGTAACCTCTTTCTCTTCCTCCACTTCCTCAACATGATGCACATGTGTTTCAGTGACCATTTATAGCATGAAGCACTGATTCATCTCTCATGCAGCAGATTTTTAAATTTCATCGGCAAATGAGACCAAATGGACTCATTTAACTTGAAAAGAGTCCCGTTCAAGCAAAGAATAGGATCAAAATTCACTTCATATTTAATCAAAATCTTATTTATTGTCCTTTCAAAATATAATCTTAACTTAGTACAAAGTAATATTGCAATATAAAGGAAATAGTTTTGTGCCTTTCGATAATGTTTTACAGATTTATAGCAAAATAATATTGCATGACATAAATAAAAGATAACATCTCAAAGATAACTGTCTGTCAAGTGAGATATGAAACTTTTAAATTATAAACAAAGAAAAATTGTAAAACTGTGACTCTGAGTGAGCTTCGGTCGAGCATTCAAGCCAATGTGAGTCATTAAGTTTAAAAAAGTGCTCAAAGCGAGATTCACTGTGTGGGTGTGTTTTAATTGTTTTCATATTTTACGACTTAGAGAGTTTTTCATTTAGGATATGGAGCAATGAGACTTAAGTTTTCATTTTTTCATCCAACACACAGAAACAGGTGCCATTTCACACATTTTATACACCGAAAAAGCACTCAGACTGATTTTAAAAGTATGCAACAGAGGAACAAAACTTTATAAATTTCAATTAGTGCTTAAATAGTATTTTTGTGAAATATATAGAGACAATAAAGTGAAAATTTTACAGCAAATTAAATAAAAAGAAGCTTAAAAAATGGAGGTGATTCTTATTCTACACCTGGTTAATACTGTTTATCATTGCCCTGACAGTATACAGCATTGCCCATGTGCCTCTCTGCAAGACATCTCAGTTCACAAGTGCAAAACAGACATCAGAACAGACCTCAGCATTGCCTCAGATGATAAACGCCACAAT
Source organism: Acanthurus leucopareius (assembly GCA_029814765.1). Lineage (NCBI taxonomy): Eukaryota > Metazoa > Chordata > Actinopteri > Acanthuriformes > Acanthuridae > Acanthurus > Acanthurus leucopareius. The sequence continues at coordinate 20,913,927 of JAQMCX010000003.1, forward strand.
AAATCCCCCTGCGTATATCTCCAGCATGCTTGCATCACGCTGTCCGCTGTGCTCAGATTTAGCTCCAGTGGGGACTTGAGTTACGGCACTCTGTCTGAAAGCACCTTGTGAGGATTTATCACTGTGGCATACAACTCTGAATGGAGGAATATTTGGATGGAGGGAGAGAATTGAGGAGAAAAGGGGAAAAGCAGGAAAATTGATCCACTTTGCTTTGGGTTGAGACAGAAGCATTTGGACGAAGGGCAGCGGCAGGATTGTGGCAAAGAACGAACGTGGTCTTCTTCCAAAGGATAATAAATAACTAGATGTCTGTGATAGTGATGACAAAATGATAAAACTTGAACGGCATAGATCCTCTATCTTTTAGATATGTTAATTATAATATTTTTTTTACTTTTTGAAACAGATGTTTTGAAATGTTTTTGATAAATTGCAGATGTTTGTGATGGAGCATTGGAAAAGTCCTTGGTTTTGTTTTATTGCTTCAACTTTACAGATGTTGGAGACACAAAATGATGAGAGAAAGAAGAATTATGCAGACAAAGTTCCCTCATCCTTTATATTATTTGTCCTTCTGGCTGCTTTCCACGACCAGCTGATACAAAACGATGATTCAGCCAGATGATTCACGTGCATCTCTGTGGCTGCTGCTCAAACCACCTGATGCTTTTCTAGGAAAAAAAAAACTAAATTCTGGCAAACAGAAAGCAAGGAATTTCAGATTTCTGCAATAACAAATTATTGAAAATAAACAAATATAGGACTCAGTATTCTGTTTGAGCCTTGATAACAAGATGGAGAGAAGTTTCCAGAAATCCTGGGATGGAGGGACGTTTGTGCTTTTGACAAAGACAACCACCGTCTTCATTTTGGTTCTTAGACAACAGTTTCTTTGCATGAGAAGTTTCCGCTTCAGTTTTCAGGGACTATCGTGTTGGAGTGTGGAGACCTGAAGGTCGCAAACACAGACCCAAGTTCTGTGCAGTTTTTTCATGCAGCGAGCGAGCAAACGCTGGTTACCAGAAGTATCAGTACTGAGACTTAGAAGAGAAATTAGTTGTAGTATTTTAAATGTTTCAGTAAAGTTATTTTGTCGATTGTCAAAGCATTAGAGGTAAAAAAGAGCAACTGAGCAAACAGAAGAACAAGCAGAAATGCAGTTTTAAGATTAAATGCTATTATTATTTTGTTACGCGCTATGAGAGAAAAATAACAAGAAAATCAGAAAACACAGAGCAGTGAAGACGTCTACTTTGTCTTTCTGGAAGTCAGTCTCCTCTTCTGGTTTTGTATATTTCCTTTTGCACATTAAATGAACCTCACAGTCTTGCAAGATTGAATTTTGAAGAACAACATATTAACTTCCTGCTGTTTTCTTGCATGCAAATCATTACAGACTGCAACAGTTGTGTTTCATTATCAATCAAATACACAGATGTTTCACTCTTCTTCACATGCAGCAGGAACACAGACAGGAATCTCAAAACTCTTAGAAACTCACACAAGGATTAGTATCCAGCTAAAATATTACATGTATGAACTTTAGGATCACCAGGATCAGACTGTGAACAAACCAGTGTGTTTTGTTCATGAAAGGATTTGCAGGAGCTCATTGAAATGACTGAAACTGTGGAATAAAAAGAAGTTTGATTAATTAATGTATTAATTCTCATTAAATTAGAACACAATCAAATGTATACTGTTTGGAAATTATAAAATTAAAACAGACACACAATGGATGTGTTGTTAATGGTGTTATTGATATGTTGTTGTTGATATGATGTTAAAATAGAAAGTTTTGTTTCTGAGGCTCCTTGATTCTTGACACGGTCTGTTATGAGAGGGTCATAAGTGAGCATTGGTCACAGTGCAGCACAATGATGTGTTCAGCCGCTTCTGACAGCTAAATAAATCTCAACTCTGATAGAACAGATTAAAAACCACAACATTTAGACATTCATCTGATATCAGGATCCAGTTTTCCAGCCTCTTCCGTTTCTTCACAGACTTTAACTTTGGAGAAAGTTGTGACCCTAGAAATCAGATGATTTCCAAAAAAAAAAAATAGTCTCTTACTATCTTAAGTGGTGAGAAACCGAAAAATCAGCCTGATGACATGATGAGAGCTGATTAGGGACAAAAGAGGTTTTAGGGCAAATAATTTCTTGTGCTTCATGCAAGGATGAGCTCTCACATCGCTCAAAGATTGAGTGTGTTTTTTCATTTTTCTTACTAAATGTTTGTCATTAAAGAAATTCAATAAGGTTGGTAGCACTGCAGAAACTAATCAGGTAATATAACATCAGGGATCTCATCAAAATAAAAAGAAAACTATCACCAGAATTATCACAAGGGAGCTGAGCAGGCAGCTGAAAAGGGAACACAGTCTCATTCACAGTGACAGTGTGACGGAGATGTTTTCAGAGCTGGTTCATGGAAAGACGCCCGGTACGAACAAACCGTTCTGCTCACGGCTCAGCAGCAGTTTGAAGTGTTAAATGCCTTGCTCAAGGACACTTCAGAGGAAGTTCTGAAGGAGGAGGAGAGAGAAAACATCTCTGTGCTCAGGAGGACTGAGTGTGTGTGTGTGTGTGTGTTTGGTTTGTGTTCGCAAGTCACCTAATTTTTCACCTTATCTGCGTGTATACACAAACACACAACGTGTTCTCGGACATTTAGATTAACTGATGCCAGAGCTACTGTCCTCAAACTTAAGTTTAACACGCCGGCAGGAAAAATGAAGCAGATAGTTTTGTCTGCGTAAAATCAGCAGAACATTTGCTGGTCGCTTCATCCACCTTCTGCTCAGCACGATATCTGATTTTTCCAGAACCTATCAATATATTTCTCACCTTAAAAGGTCTAAAATAACTCTGTATTTGTTGTATATTTGGTTTCCAACTATATTAAAACACAGATAATTATGTAGCTTAATACAAAGCAACGGCCTGTTTCATCTTGTCACCTGTTGCTCACTCCTGTAGTAACACCAGTCAGAAAGTGAGGAAGGAAGTCAGCAAACATAATTAAACCCAACATGACTAAAACTTTAATAAATGAGCGTGTCTGTGAACATTTCTGCCCTCAGTTTCACCCACTGATCTCTCTCCATGATGGAAGTAAAAGTGTAAAGGCCAAACTTTCTGGACTCCGCTACTCAACATGAGGCATCTCAACTATTCAGATATAACTTATCTATTGAGCAGTCTCAACCAAATAGATGCATCACAAAGTGCACTCAACTGCAAAATTGATTTAGAAACATTTAACACCCTAAAATCTCATTAATTCTTCCCTTATTTCCACCTTTAAGTTGCGTCCAGATCATCAAACTCAAACACGGAATCAAACCAGCTTTTCTGTCTCGACCTTTCATCTCCGACTGACGCTACATTTTTCTCAGATGCTCAGCGGACCATAAACCCCTGGTCTTGGACCGCACTCCTCCAGCCTGTGTGTTTTAGAGAGCCTCCTTGTCCATAATACCATGTAACATAAACACATTGCATTTGATTGGTAGACATAAACATTGACTGTGGCTGGAGCGCAGTTTAACGCCAGGCCACAACTCACAGCCGCTGTTAACGGGCTCGCTGCCATAACAGAGGGAAGCCAAGGCCGGCCAGCCGCCGCCCTGCGAACCCAGGGTCACAGAGGAGGACGAGAGGGGAGGGAGGGATGGATGGATGGATGGATTGATAGATAGATGGATAGATGATGATAGAATTTCAGCTCTGGCTTCTTTGGAAAACTGTGATTATAAGATTGTCTCCTGTCCTTTTTGTGCACCAATCAGAAGGTTCAGTCAAACTAAAGCTGTCGCTGTGTCAGTTTCCATGAACTTCTGAAAGAATCCAAACGTCTCCTGATGGATGTAAACTATATTTAACCACCTGCACCTCCACACTGACGCTAGATGACTTGTTAAGTGATCCAAGACACACCTACAAGGTCATTACTGAAGGATGACTGTATGTAGCATTTTTAAATTGAGCTTCTCACTTGTTGATTAACCACCGTTTGATGTTGAGTGTGTAACCAGATGTGAGAAACTGTAGGGAAATGTTTAGAATATATAATGTCGGCCTTGTTTCTATAGTTTATTTGATTGGGATTTTACAGCTTAATAAAAGTGATCTGGCACTGATGCCATCTGTCCACATGGGCTCACTGGTGATACTTTTTGGTTTTGCTCATGAATGTATTGAGAAGAAGTGGACACAGTGTCACAGCCAGGACCCAGTTAATTCCTATAAAGTCATTTAATGCAAATTAATCCAAGAAAGGTTCAATTTTTGTGATAAAAGTACTTAAATCTTGTGCAAAGCTTCTGTATTGTGAGGTCCAAAGAGCATGCACACTGTGCTACTTCCAGCAGCCAACCTGATAACTTTCAAGTCTATCCCTCCACTAACTTACATGAGGATTAAAATAAATTATCTTTGTGGCAAATCTAGTTTTTTCCACAAGTTATAAAACCAAATGAATCAAGTTATGAGAGCATAATTGGTCATTTAGCTGCAAAAACAGGATATATGTTTATCACTGAGATGAAAGGTTTAATTAAAAACCCAGCTAAATTCATCAAGTCTTGAATGATTCTCCTCTCACAAAATGTCTAATTTTACAGGCTTAAATGAACTGACTTCACTTTTTTTTTGCAGATCTCACATTTGAGGACTTTAAAGTAAAATGAGGCTAAACTTCTCACATGTAAACACACACACACACTTTCACGTTTCCACTCAGGTTGCCTTCTAACACAAGTGCTCCTTATTTACCTTGAAATCATACTTGGTTCTTCGTTGTTCCATTTGGAGGTGCTGACCCTGCTTATCTGAGGCCTAATAAATTCAGCTGTGTTTTAGCCGGCTAACACTAACATACCTCACCTTCATCCATCACCGAGCTTAACAATAGCCATGTCTTCAGCCGCTTCTGCACTGCTAAAAGCTTTTCATGTGAAACCTGCAGACCTGCTGACGGTCTGCTGGTGTGTATGTTCATGCCTGTGTGTTTGTGCATGCACTGTATGCATGTGTGTGTGTGTCCTGGGGCCTGCAGCTCTCTCTCAAGCGTCTTATCAGATGGATGTGTTTGATATCTCTGCTGCCAAGGATTTCCCACATATGTATAAACAACCTCTGAACCGCCGGCAGGTTGCACTGACAGAGGGACGTCATTGAAGCTCTCACATGTTTAGGAGTTCTGTTTCAGTGCTCTTATGTCACCCACTTTCCAGTTCAATCTTTCTCCTAAGCTACATTAAACAACATAAACCCAGTTGATGAAAAACGGCCTCATGTTCGATTTTTCTCCCTCGCTGACACACGCGTCGGTTTTATTTAAAACACCACAGGACGGTTAAACGAAAAAAGAAGAGTGAGTGTGTGTGGAGCATCGACGCTCCTCCAGAACCGGAGGGGTGACATCTTCATTGATGTCAAGCTAGCTGGCACTTTGGCCCTGCAGTGTCTCACGGGGCTGCATCCACCATTTGCATAACAAGCCGTCCTCGTGACACGGCCGCCTCGACAGATGTCGGCCTTGTGAGGGAGGCCCGTCATGTCCTGCCATCCTGCCTGAGCTTCTTTGGCTTTGTTCTGGCTCTTTCTCCTTGTTTTTGCAGCGAACGTTGTTATTTTGGGGGTGAGTCACGTCTCATCAAGGCCTTGCTGGAGTCGTCACAGTGTTTGAGGAGTCGCTTGACAGTCATAAACATCATCTGAGGACATAATAAAAATGGATCATTTTGCAGAGGGAAGGTATAAAGTTTCACACAAGATTTTATGGAATGGAAGGACTCTTATTTTGGTTTCAGCTAACAAGTCAGGGAGGTATTATAAATTACATATGACATAATGAACTGTAATAACTATTTTTTCCTTTTATCATCTGTAAAGCTCACTTTAAGCTCGTTCTCAGACTGCTTTTATTTGTGAAACGCTGAAAATCTAAATCTTAGCAAGTAATTTCTGACAAAACTCTGTTGTTTTAGCTTTTTAAAATTGCATTTGCTTTAAGAATTTTTAGAAGAAAGTTACAATCTTGAGACGGGACTTAATGAGACAGATTGCTACATAAAAAGTAGGGAAATTAAACTTTATTTTAGAAAATACAGGTTGATTTGCATTGGAAATATGCTGAAATTCTGCACTTTCAAAAATTTTAGACTTTTTTTATAGACTTTATTACAGACAAAAGGGTTTGTTAGTCGTGTTCTAGTAAATACACTTTTATTATGTTGCAGTAAATGTTGCAGTTTTAACAAGTGAAACTTGTAGCAGATGTACTAGATGTGATATTTAATAGCAACTGTTGCAGGCAGCAGGTTTTTCTCACTCCAATGCAAATTTAGCCACACATACATGCACACACACACACAACAACGGCTGCGTGATAAGTGAATGTCTATGGTATGTTCTCCTCAATAATAATCCTTTACATCATTCAGTGCTCAAATTCCACCAAATATTGCTATTGGAAACTGAACTGAGGGATCCAGCAGCCACAGACTCAACATCTCAACGTTTCACAGAGGGCTCACAGGAGAGAAAAAAGCATGGCAGCTCAAAGACCCTCCTTCATATTTGGTTGGAGTGGTAAGTGGCCGTTGGTGCTCCCTGCTGTTTTACGTCACAGGGGAAACATCTTTATCATGGCGTATATTATTCCAAAACACAGCTTCCTGCATGGAAACGATCCCCCTGTCCTCAATTCGCCTGCCTCTCTGATAGACTACATTGCTTCTTATAAACTGTCCATGGTCCATAAATTGTGCAGCGCAGAGCATAACACTGCACAGTGCCGGCCTGCAGGGACACGTACGTTCACAGCCCCCGCCTCCTCTCTCTCTGCCCCGGCTGAAATTTGCTTAATAAATTGTGTAGTTGGATCCTGAGGCTCAAGAAAACACAGGGACAAGTTGGTGTGGAGGGAAGTTTGAAGCATGTAAATTCTCTGTGAGGGAGGATGCTTATTGTTGCTCTCTGCAGATGTGACATTTATTGATTTTTCTATTGGCCATGAAAAACAGATAAGAATGAAATGCAACATGGACAGAAAATCTCGTCAGTCTGGGAAATTTGCTCATTCACATTCTGTTATACAATGAAATAAAACACAGAAAATGACTAGTTAAAGCCTCAACATAAACAATTTAATTATTTTATCAACTTCCAACGAGATTCCAACCTGCAAACACTGAGAGCTGCGTGTTAAAAGCAACAGATAGTCTAAACCAATTATCACCAGAGTAGCTACTTTATTTTATTTTATTTTATTTTATTATTAGTTATTATTTCTTAGAAAACTATTTTAAAGATGTCATATTTCCTTAATAATTCTACATGAGGGCTTTAAGAAACATGGATGGTCGTCATGACTGTCATTGTCTATTAGAAATGAATAAATATTAGTACTAACTATAATTATTTTTTAAAGCACAACTTAGGTTATTATATTGCTTTCATGCTGTAGTACCATTACTGGCCACTAAGAAGTTTTATGACCACATTTCCTTTTAAAGAAAAAAATACAGAATGCAAACACACACACACACACACACAGAGCAATAAACAAATCTTATAGCAAGAAAAACATCTGTGTTATGCTAAAAGGTTTAAGGAAACGGCAGAACAGCAGCAAAGAGGCAAATTCCTCCGATCCACAAACACTTTAAGAGTGTGGGAGAAAACAAAGCTGAGTGGACAGAGAGTGAGATTTATCACAATCTACACAACAATTATATAAAACAGCTCAAACTATACAGAGGAAGAATGGAAGGCGTGGTTGTTGTTTGAGAGACACTGACTGAATGAGAAACTCCTCTCAGGGAGCAACACATGTCTGTAAACTGGAGCACAAGAAGCTGTACTTGCTGAGGATCTCGCAGTAATCAAACTTTTACCTAATTAGAGAAAAGTGTAAAGAAAGTTGAATCACAGGGGATGGACAGAAAATAGCCTGCTGGAGAACACGGCATGTTGTCATTTTGGTCAGTCCCATTACTTTGTCTCAGTGCACAGATTAAATCTGAGCTGAGGTTACATTTAAATGACTGTAGGTCAAAGCTGCTTTCATTGCAACAGTTGCCCCTGTACACACTCACACACTACACACACACATAGATTTGAGGCTGAATCCAGCAGGCGTAGAGGAGCAGAGACAAAACAACAGCAGAGATGAAGACGCACATTGTGACAGTTGGAGGGTGGTAACCGACTGACAGGGTGAGAGCGCGTGGAGCTGACATTTTTCTTAACCCATCACTGATGTGAGGCTGATGAATATGCGAGTAGGGTGTAACACGTTCACAGCCGGGCTTCTATCAATTACTTACAGCCAGACACTGCAAGAGAGACTTTACACAAACTACTTCTCCTTTCCCAGCCTTGTTTAGAACAAACCCCACATGAAAATGTCGTCTTGTCTCTAAATATATGACTCTAATTTAGAGATAAGAGATCATTTTTTTAATAAAAAAGCGCCTCTTGTACCTCTTGTTGGAAGTGTGACAAATATGCATGTTATGAGAGGTCTTTGCCAGCTCTGACTGAGGTAGAAACATTTCAAAAATGTCAGATATTTTTGTCTCTTATTCATCCTCTTAACTTGTTATTTTATGATATTATAGCAACAAAAAAACGTCACATTTCGTGGCTTATCTCCTCCAGTTTATTATATGACACTTTCAAGCAGCTGTTACAATAACTTCAAACCTAATTTGTCAATTCTCTTTTCTAAACAATACGGCTTAATTTTTTTTTACTGTGCGGCGCTGAAAGTCTATGAAAAATCCCCCCTAATCACCAGCACCATCACCCAAAACACATTTGGAGATTACAGCGCGCGCTGGATTGCATGATGAATGTAGTTTCAACACATAAATAAACTAAATAACGACGTGGCTCGAGGCCAGTGCTTTATCAGTATTGTGCTGTGGCCGGAACTCAAAGCCTCTGTCCTGTCTCGACTTGCTTCCTCTCTGTTTACTTTCGGAGGCCAAGCAGTCAGTCCCCGCAGTCAGTCCCCGCAGCCGCTCAAAGGCGCGACTGTGCGGAGAGTGAAGGCGGCACTTTGAGTCAAGCCGCGAGACAGGCAGAGTGGAAACTCACCCATGCAGATCTGCACGAGCTAAGTAACGAGGGCGGCTCTGCAGCGAGACGCAGTCTGGTTTGACATGACGGCTGACATCTTCAGGCATGATTCATTCAGATCCTATATTTTATTTTACTCTATATTCTTAAAAAATACAGGAAAAGCCACCAAAAAATGCACCTTTATCATTATTATTATTATTATTATTATTATTATTATTATTATTATTATTATTTTCTGTATTAAATATTATTATAACATACATTTATATTTAATTTAAAGGTCTGGTTTTGCCTTTT
>JAQMCX010000003.1:20923427-20953583 GCA_029814765.1 Acanthurus leucopareius
ATTATTATTATTATTATTATTATTATTATTATTATTATTATCTTAAATTAAATATTGTTATAACATACATTTATATTTAATTTAAAGGTCTGGTTTTGCCTTTTTAAACGCGTACAGTAACGCCATTCTGCTGTCACTCCGGGCTCATATCCTGGCAGCGGGGCTGAAGGTTATTACTGTGTCCAGAGCTTCTTCTTCTGGGACTCGAACCGCCGACTCTGCACAGCTGAGTCACTCTTTCAAGCTTTGATGCATTAAAACTCAGAGAGAAACCATGAATAACTAGATTCAGTAATTGGAGAAAGAAGATGAAGGAGGGAATGGTGGTTGTTTAAGTGTTTACATTAAGTTTGAAATGTTGAACTTTTTTAGAAGAGTCCAATATTATTCCAGTCTCAGCTGAGGTTGCTATGATATTAACTCGCAGTTGGGTGGGAGAAGGTAAGGAGGTATAGTGGTGTGTGAGCGTGCATGGAAGAGGAGGAGGGGGAGGTCGCTATTATTGGATCCGGCCTCACCAGGTGAGCCGAGGAGCCGACATCCCCCCCCCCCCTTCTCTCCTCTCGCTCTCCTGCCCTGCCTGGCGCTGCCAAGGTGACCTTCCAGAGAGGCAGAGAGGGAGGAGAGAGAGAGAGAGAGAGAGAGAGAGGGAGAGAGAGAGAGAGAGAGAGAGGAAGGTGCTGACAGAAACATCTCTGGTTATGAACCAGCCGCGGTTTGCTGCTCTCCTCTGGAAAGGTGCGCTGCCAGCGGCGTCTCCCTTCCCGCAGCAGGAGCAGCTACCAGGGAAAACACCGAGGCCAAAGACATGTTATCCCAAGCAACCGGATGTCTCTGGTCATGAGCTGGAAAGTGGAGAAACACTCCACGCGCCCACAAAACATCCCCGCTGAAGCTGAAGATGCACTGACGGAGTAATTTCTCCACAGGCCTCGCAGCTGCCCGGGTGTTTACCTGTCACCCGCCCGTCCGCCGCTGAGCCGGGCTCTCTGTCCCCGCCTGCATCTGACACACAATAGTGAGCATGTCTTCGGTCCCTGGCTCTTATACCCACACTCATACCTGCTGACAGGCCCCCCTCGTGCGCCATGACGCGCAGCTTGTTCGCTGTGAGATTTCAGAGCGTCACGGAGCTGCAGCCGCCGTCTCTCCCACAGAAACTAAATCACGTTTATGTCGCACCGGAAACTGCTTTTTTAATTATCACAGGACATTTTTAACACTGTGGAGAAGTTTTTATTTGCTAGAATTTTGCTACTTTATTCTTAGATAGCAAACTTTTGAATCCATGCTTATTAACTTCTTTAATTTTCTACAGATTTTTTTTTTCCACGGAGAGAAGATATTGAAATATTTTAAGAATCACCAAAGAGTCATTTTTTAAATCAGAGTAGAAAAATATTCGTTTTCTATTTTTCTTGCATATCCTTCATTTGTAAGCTTTCTTTCTCAGAAAGTGTTTCGTTTTTAGACTTTAATCTCTTAATTTTTATCCTTCAGGTCAAATAAAATAAACAGAGTTAATGATAAAAATAACGTTTGAATATTATGACAGAGTTTTTTCCGTCCAAACAGACGCAGAGTGTCGTTTTTATGAAGTATGGCAGAGAAAAACTTGTGATGAAAGATTTGCTTTGTGTGTGTCTGCGTGTGTGTGTGTGTGTGTAGTGGGGGCGGGGTGGGCACTTGAAGTAGCTCACGTCACAGTAATTACGTCGGTATTCCTTATAGTCGTTTCAGAGAGTGTATCGCATTTGTGTGACGCGGGGGCCTCAGTTGGGCTCTGAAACTGGATCTCATGACTTCATCCCCCCCAAACACGAACCTCTGCAGAGAGCATCGTCTGACCCTGATGCTCCATATCTCCAAACTATAAACTTTATGATCCCAAACTCACCACTTCTGTCCAAAATCCAACAAACAAATAAGCAAACAATGCATGAATCATATTTTTTAAGTATTCGCTCGCTGTATATCCCTGTTATTTCTCCCTCTTCATATGCATAAGGTCAATTTGAACGCTTTAACCACGAGGGCATATTGTTATAGATATGTTTAATCATCACAAGTTATATGACCAATACAAGATGGATGCCCAAGAGCTTAAAGCTGTGAGCTTTAATTCAGAATCTCGTTTTTCAGACTTAATGGAACTAATAACATAACACTTAATCACGTTACTTTCACTCTGCTCTCCCTCTCCTTTGCATTTCTAATTTTTATCTGCAGTGGCTTGGGGTTAAACAAATGAAACGAGTTGTTCCCCTCCTCCTCCTCCCTCTCTTCCCTCTCCTCCTCCTCTTCCTCCTCTTCCTCCTCTCCTCTCTGTGAAACCTCAGAGGAGAGCAGACCAAACGTTACTTAGCCTGAACGCAGAGAGGCTGCAGATAATGAGAGCCTGGTTGCATTAAATGGACAAACAGCAATCCGACATCTACTGACCCCTCGATGCTCCTCTCGGCTCCATTGATCATCCCCCCTTATGAGATAATGCAATTACAAACATCAATAAGGAGCTGCGAGGGGAATCATTATGTGGTGACAGTGATAAATGATGCTGCAGAAAATAGCGGGCTCCTCTCAAACAATCCGTGCGCCCAAGGGGCTTTTGAGGGCCGGGGCCCTGTCGCCAAGGAGACAGATGACATCCAAAATGGCCCCCGCTCAACAGTCCTCCTCTCTTTCTCTTTCTCTCTCTCTCTCTCTTTCTCCACACCAACAGATTTTTGTTTTTTTCCTCTCCTTCTCTCTTTTTCCTCATTCTTTTGTTCCAAAAAAACAGCTGCTGCGCGACCTTTGAGGTGGAGTTTTTGTGCTGTTTGGAAAGTTTGTTCTGAGAGGCGTTTGAAGGCTACTGTTTAATTTTTTTTTTGTTATAGTGTCTATATTGATTTCATAAAGCAGCTCAGATATTGGCATGTCAGCTCGGCCGTATTTCCTGCAATGATTTTCGCTTTGGAAACTATGAGGAATTAATAGGCTGAGTATCATTTAGTTGCGCGCTCAAGTCAAATATTTTTTCTTTCTTACGTCTTTATTCGTCTTTATTTAACTCAGGTTGGACCCTTGTAGTTATGAAGCCTAGATGCCACAGGCTCTTTGCTCTTTGAAAGACACGAAATGAAAATTTTAAAATTTACAAAAATATGCCAAGCAGCGTGGTTTGTTTTCACGCAGTTGTTAATATTACGGCCCACACGGCGGTCTTAATTTGATCAAACTTTTTAAAATGCATTAAAAAAACCTCTGAACTAAAATCTACAATGTTGCAGTGGTTAGAAATAAAATAGCATTTTCAAAAAAAATTGACAAAGACAAAAATATTCGAGAGAAATTGCTGCGCGTGCGTTTAAGTTTCAATTGTGGAAATTTAAGGAATAAAACTAAAAATAGTTTCTATTGAACTCACATTGAGAGTAACAGTGAAATTAACAGGCCTCGGCGTTCAGCAACCAGTGACAAACCAGTGACTTCATAATTAATAAGCTTGCACACATTATTGCCGCCGAGATTTGTCATGGCTTGCAGTGACGCCGAGAGCACGAGGCGCACGTTGACTTTCCCAAATTCCCTGTTTCGCCCATAAAAGCGCATAAATATCTGCGTTGTTGTTGGAGGAAGACAGGCCTGTCCGGGCACCTCCACCGCTCTGGAACACATTTCTGCTCCATTCATTTACCCTGACAGTTCACTCCGCGGTCAGCGTGTGTATGTGGGTGTGTGTGAGAGACACAGAGAGGGGTGGAGTAGGCCTAACATCATCATTAACTTCAAATTACGTTCTGACTCTCAGCTTTTGCAATTAGCACAAGTCAAACTTCGTACAGTTTCGTGCAATAAAAAAAATAAATAAACACCAGAAAGCACAACCGGTTTAAAGGCAACGTTCACATGTCAGAGGGAATATAGGTCAACCGTAACAACAAAAAAAAGAAAAATAATAACACACAAAATTACAGTCATGTCAAAAAAAATACATCTGATAAAATGCGAGTCAAGTGATATTAGTTGTTCATAAATTTTAATAAAAGTAAATTAAAAACATGATTATCTTTAACTGTTAATTATTTAAAAAGGTTTAAATGAGGTTAAACAAGTCAGATCAAGTCATTTCTATAAATAACCTGATTTCTTGGTTCGAAGTAACTCGTGTCTCGTTTCAAGACGTTTGCACTTAACAAATGCAGATAAATAATCAATTCTTTCATCCGAACAACACCTGGTTTGAAAAGTATTTAAATAAAAATATGTTGTTTTTTTATTTTAAATAAAAATCCAAACATGATATGGAAACATAGTTCTTTTTTAATTTATTTTGGCAGTGAACTCTGTTGTTGCAGCTTCACTTTCTTTGTATCTTGTCGTAGCTTTCTCACTTTTTATCAAACTTCCAAACGCGTTTTTGTGTCTTTTACGTCCGTGCGTAAAAGGAGAGGTGGTGTTGTGCGCCTTCTCCAAACGCCCCCCCCTGCCCCGGACAGTTACCAGGCCTCCCTAAAGAGGGCAGTCAAGCATGGGCTTTCTCCTCTGTCTCCACAGCTCCCAGCGGCCACAGGCTCAGGAATTCACATTTCACAGCCTCGGATTTTCCAGCCATGGTGGAGAGGCGAAGCAATTAAAACGTCGCCTGGGTTTTTTAAGAGCGAGTCTCTCTTGTTTTTTCTTCCTTCTTCTTCTTCTTTAGTGTAAATAGCAATTCACTTCGGCAAAGGCAGTAAAAACACAATAGTTGCGCGGAGGAGTGATAGAGAAGGAGAAGGGGAGTATTGATTTACACGCACATATTGTTATGGATAAAACAGACTCTCTCTTGTTCGCTGGTTTAAAAAAGAAAAAAGAGAAAGAAAACAAGAAACGAGCTTTGGAGGTTCGAGGCTGTTCTCCTAAATATCAGTTACAATGAACTCGCTCGGTTCTTCTGCTCTCGTCTCCTCGGTCGGCTCAGCCTCTGTCTCCTGAAGTCCAGTGTATTCAGACATCGGGACAACATCGGCTGCAGCGCGCTGGGCTTCAAGCGGAGCCCTTTGACTGCGGGCAACAAGGCGTGAGGGAGAACTAATCTTCCCATTTACATGTTTGTAGCAATTTTAACCTAAATGAATTTTAATGCTAAATGAAGGATAATTCGCTTTCTTGCCTCCTCTCGCCATGTGTGAGAAAATTACAGCATAACGCATGCATTAGCTGCACATTATCCACAACAATGGGAGGAAGGTTGACTTAAGTGCATGTTTCTTTAAGAATAAATGGACCACGGTTTTTCTTCAATGGGCATCTGTCACATGAAAACATGTTTGTGCCTCATTTTTTTTTCCAACGTCACTTGTTTGATTATTCGCTTTTTGTTCAAATTATGTATCTATTTGTGAGATATGTTTTTTTTATAAATCACATCTACATGTAGGAAGATAATGTGAGACTAGTTATGAGTTCTGTTATTTGAACAAAAAGTATTTATTTACAACACAGATGTACATATATACCCTTCAAAGTAAAAGCATAAGAAACATGACTCGTCTTCAAAGGACTCTTAAAGATGTGCGTAATACATGTTTGAAGCAATGGATAATGGATGCATTGATAACGCACACAAGCCCGTATGCGCGCGCGCACACATACGTTCCCCTCACATGCATACTGCCACACACACACACACACTCACACTCACACACACACAGAGTGACTTTTACATTCTCTCCTGTCTGTTGATCAGCATACATCATCTAGTTAAATCAAAATGAATGGACTGTGGTATAAATGTTTCTTTCCCATAGCCTCTGACTCTCCCTGTTATCAGGCCCCATCAAACACTGAGGAGAAGAGAATCCATTGGCCATGCGAGTGCTCGGCCTTGTGACATAAAAACACATCAATAGGACACTGGAATAGACTTTCAGAGGCCCTCAATCACAGACACACATGGGGAAAACAGGAAACAGCATGTTTGTGGGACACAGCTTGTAGTTTGCCATCCACAATGATTTTTTTTTTTTAGACTGTTTGTGAGCATTAACTGAAGCTTTGTATCATGTTTGTTAGCCGGTCATGATGTTAGCACTGTTGACATCAACACAATGTGTCTGTCCTCATGTGAACAGAGTATAATAATAATAAAAAAAAGGCTAAAATGAATTATTGGACAATGGCAAATTGCATTAGCTTCTTTTAGAAACTGTGCTTAATGTCATTGATGTCATTGACTTAGCTTGATGTCATTGTGTTTGGAGTTCATCCAATGAGTTATAAGAGAGTTTATGACCCCAGATGGCCCAAGAATAATAATAACCAACAAAAACTTTTTTTTTTTTACCAGTAGAGAAACATAAAATCAACTGATATGAAAACGTAAAAAAAAAAGAGGAAAAAAAATCACCAAAATTGGAGTTACAAGGTGTAGACACAGCAACAGTAAAACAAAGCAGTTGCACCCTGCATGTACGTGGATGGGCTGTGTGTACTGCATTTAAAAAATAATAATAATAATAATAAAAGAGGACATGTGAACAGCCATCACACACTCTAACTATCCAAATAAAAGGCCTGCGAGAAATGAAAGACTGATCGAATTGTCCGTTTATTCACTTTTTTTTTCTCTCTCTTAAAAATGCAGTTGTGATTCAATGGAGGGAGGGGGCAGGAGGTCAAATTTGATGGAGAGACGGCACACACATAGTGTGGAAAGAAATCAGAAAAAAGAGAAAAAAGTTCACATCCTTTTTTTAAAAAAATCTATTAGAAACAACATAATATGCAGAACAATACAATAGCATTTACAATACTTAAATTCTCAGTTCTTGTGAGAGTCCAGCGTAATTTTACAACAGTATACAGTATATTTTTCTTTCTCCACTCGCTTCCCAAACTAGGGGTTGATATAGTTATACTTTAAATTTCTTTTCTCTTGCTTTCCCTCCTTCCATTTTTCAATCCACTATATTTTTTAAGGGCACCACATTTTCTTTGTCAGTGTCCTGTCAGATACAGACATTGGCTTCTCCTTGGTCCAATTCCATCATCCCAAAGAGTGGAGTGCTCTTCACAGAAAGTCTCTTTTGTTTGCCAAAGAGCCGAGAATATATCACCAGGTGCTGCATTCGCCAAAGGTAACAAGCAAAGGACACAGTGTGTCTCTCGTGTGTCGTCTATGCTCGCAATCGCAATCACTTTTAATGGAGGAATCCATGTGAACGTTAGTGGGCAGTGGCAATGGGGGCAAAGTCAGGTGCCCACCAGAGAAGAAGCAGGGGTCTGTCAGGACAGGGGGAGGGGTCGTATGAGTTGGACGAGGTTTGATCTTCTGTGCGTCGCTGTCACTGTCGCTGGATACATAGTCGAAGGTTGTAGGCGGTCATGGAAGGCTTCCACGTTGCAGATATCAGCCGCATAAAATGTTTTCGGGTCTTGGAGGTGGACAGAGGGGTTTGCTGTTGGTTGTTGTCGTCAGGACGTCAGGGAGTCCCGTTGCCATGCTCCGTAGCCCTCTGTGAGACAGGTGATCCCCTGGTTTGCCCTGCAGATCTGAGGAGAGAGAGGAAATCAAAATGGTTAATTACTGATCAGTTGTCCTACAGTTAATAAGAGACATCTGCTGTGAATTCAATTCATAAATCCAGGAATTACACAGTCTTCGATGGGTTCAGACTCATTGTAAGTCAACAGATCAGTGCTGATGTTGTAAAGACAAGGTTGACAGGTGTGGTATGCAAATTTGATCATTATAAGAAGTTAGCAAATTCAAAACTGTGTATTTCTAAAGTCATGCAAATATCATTCAACTCTTAGCAAAGTTAGCATTTTGTCTATGCCACTTGTGCTGTTTAACTGCAAAAGAAAACTGTTGAATGAGTCAAATGTCGTTAATCATTCATTAAATATGACAATAGATCACACTACACTTCAGAAAGCAGACTCTCGTGTTACACTTTCGGGCTGGTAGCACACGAGCGTGGCAGGACCAGCTGATAAGACCCTGGAGGAGCAGTACAGTATGAGGCAACTGCTGCAGACCCAGCATAGTGATAATCTGGGTCAAAATACAGACCCAAGCCTGCCCTTCACTAAGACTGTGTGGATGTATGAGAGAGAGAGCATCGGAGGGTTTTAGTGAGTTAATCCTACACCCTCAGTAATGCTACTTTAACAGTGGGAGAGGACTTAGAGACCAAACACACATGATCGACTTGAAGTGATACCGAGGTCCCGTACTTAACATTTCCTGGATAATCAGTTTAACTGGACTACAAGGAAACTTGAAATTAGCCTTTGATTAGTCTCTCTGATCACTGGTTAGCCATAATTTTAAAGTATTTAAGGTTAGCATTAATACGACTTACAGTTCAGTCTTGTTTTAAAGTCTAATACGAAAGCTAAAAGTCATGTGTTGCAATAACCTCATGGACTTAAACCCCTTTAACTGACACAACCTGCCAAATGCCGCATCATAGCTCCTGGTACAATGAAAAATGAAGTTCAGAAATCCATCTTCACCCTCTTCTCTCCCTACATTCTCCTCTTTAAAACCAACAATAGACCCATCCATCTCTGCTGGTGGAAAGTCACCGTTGAGGAACCGTGGCCATTGTTGTCAAAACCAAAGAGTAGATGTGAGGCTCACGCCTGCTCGTCACCTGAGAGCGCCGGGGGCCCGTCCACGCGTTTGCTCACACACAAGAGGGCCACTACACATGACACAAAGGCAGGCAGGGAAAAGGACAAAGAGGTGCAGCGGGAGGAGAACAACGGAGGAGAGAACGCAAGGCCCTCATCTATCATTCTCCTCATCCATCAGTTTTCACCTGGGCTACTAAAGAGAATAGGTGCGACTTGCGTAAGAGAAGGGTAAGCTATTATGAGAGCTATGCTAGCTTCGATTAGCTGTCTTTCAATGAGTCAGGCAGCGGAGGTTATATATCTTTCTGGCTCTCAATGGCATCGAACCTGTGACCTTTCTATTATGGGATATAACCTGTGGCACTACAACAAGCTAAGCCATTAGCGATGCTAGCTTACCACACAGTGAAGCCGAATTCATGCCTCAAAAATGTTGCTTTGAAGTTTCGCACAAGTTTTTCTGCAGTTTAAGTTACAGATAAAAAACTTCTGCTGACACTCCAAGAAGCAGAAATCACTACTTAATCAACAAGTCACCGAACTTAACAAGAACCATTTACAACTGAAAATTTCCCAGAATGAAAATAAAACAACCAGAAATCTGTTGGATTGCTGCTTCATGTTGTTTGTGTCTCCTGCATACGTAACCATAGTTAATGAGAGCTTCCTGATGACTGAAGTAAATCCATGTCAAGGTTCTAATAAACGTTATGCGTGCTTGAAAGAGCCCACATTGCTAATAGGGTTTTTCACTTAATAAGCCAATCAATACATTGAGCTGTAGGCCTCCTTTCTTAGACTCCGAGGGGGATTCCAGAGGGGCCAAATCAACAGGGACTCGCATTCACATGGACAATACGAGGGGGCACAAATCCCCATCGGGACCTGTTTTTTCCCCAATGTTCGTTAATAGTAAAAGTTCATCCACCAGAAAGAGAAGTTAAGGGTGGGGTGGTGGGGGGGTTTGGCAGTGGGAGGGTGCATGGTAGTGGGGGGGTTGAGAGGAGGGATCTTGACCCCTCAACAGAAGGTTAACAAATTTGTGCCTAATGATTGGAGCAGTGAATCCTGGGACAAAGGGTCTCCAGCCGAGACTGGCAGCAAAGGGGTTACAGGCAGCGTTCACTCAAGCGTTCCACCCGACATTTTGGGAAAAACGCTTGAGAGCGGGGAGGGCCAGAAAAAATTCCATACGCTCTGCGCCATAATTAATTCTTCCATCCCTGTGATAACTATTGTCCTAAAACTGAAAATTGCAGTTTTTCAGCGGCCACCCTCGGCTAATTTTGTGGAAGAGGGAAAGCAAGGGGAGAGGAAGAAGTGAAAGGGGGTAAGGGTCATCCCGGAGTCATTCTCGTCGCTATCAAAGGCTCAGCTCGCTTCTGCTTCACTTGCTGGGCTTCATCTCTGCTGACAGGTGTATTGTTTCACAGGGGGATATAAGCTCTGTAATCATCATCGGGTGGAAAGCATAACGCTTTTCACTAAGCAGGACTAATTGGCTTTAGTTTTAACTAATGTTGCAGTGTGACTGCTAGGCACACCTTCTGTATCCAGGCTGAGCACTCCTCAGCACAATAACCGCTCAATTTAGCCCCGCGGTAACAAAAACTCAACTCTGCTAATGAAAATTGCTTATAAAATATAATGAACCTGTGCTCTCTTAATCAAATAAGATAACCGTTTCCCTCCCTCCCGTAATAACCTATTAATTTAATTGGTCATGAAAGAATATAACACATCACTTACATTTAATTGACCTAGAAAGGAAAGTAGCAATATTTGACGGTGACAAGCTAGCAGCTAGCCACAGCTAGCTAATGAAGCTGTAAAGAAAAACCGCTGGTCGTGAGGAAGAGTAGACATATTTCTGTCACAATTTCTCTCCCAGCTTCTCCCCTCCCTTCCTCCTCCTCCTCCCTCTTTCTTTCCTTCCTGCCTTTACTCCCTCTACCCTTCGCTCTTGTCGTTTAAGCTTCTCTCTCTCTCGCTCGCCATCTCTTCATCCGCCCCTCCCTCTTTCCGTCTACCCCTCACTCTCTTTCTGTCTTTTTTCTTCCGCCGTCTACTCGTCTTCTCTGTGCTTCGCCCGTCTCGCAGAGGATTCCTCTGGTGGCCCAATTACGAGATTCAGCAGGCAAATTGAGGCTGTTTTAAAGCAAGGTCTGCTGGGAAGGCTAGCAGCTGCTGGAAAGAGGCAGCTTGGACACGGCGAACCAGCCCCTCATGTTTACACACTCGCACTCATAAACACAGACACACACACAGACACACACACTCACACACACACACGTCTCATTCTGAAAGCACAGCCTTTCTATTACCATGTCTCCCTGCATTTCAAACCTGAAAGATGCCATTCGATGTGAGATTTTTCTGTCTTTGCTTTGGCCGTGGACATTTGTGACTGAAACAAGGGTGGCATATTTTCATCATGGCACGCACACGCACGCACGCGCATTCTGTGGAGGGTTAATGGTCTCTATTTTTGTAAACTGAATAAGTCAAATCCATTGGTCACACCTCTGGTGATGGCATATTTAATTTGGATCTAGTCAATTAGGCCCAGCTAAGCTCCATACCCTGCTGGCTACCTCCTCCATTTTGCACTAGTTTGTGTCCCCTCCCTGTGCCAGGAGTAATCCTATTACCATACACATACATGCACACACATACACAGCTATACAGACACGCACGGTTGTACGCGTGACACACCCACACATGGGCAAATGCATGTATTTCACATATGAATGTTTGTATATGGCTTCACACACATAGCGTACAAACACAGACAAACATTAATTTACACACACACGCACACACACACGCACACACTCTGCTCACACACACATATACACATGCTAAACAATGGTGCTCCACAACGGTTGGACCCATAGCCACTTTACACACACTGTGCACTGTGACAACACCAAGCCTGTATACATCCAGAATTATGTGGGAGTCTATTTGGCCCTGGGGCAAGAAGGAGGGAGGGAGGGAGAGAGGGAGAGAGGGAAAGGAGGGGTGAGTGAAAGAGAGAGAGAGAGAGAGAGAGAGAGGCAGAAAATTAAAGAGAAAAAGAAAAAAGGTGTTTGTGTGAAAAAAGATAGAGGAAGAGAATTGACAGTAAAAAAAAAAAAACAAAGAGGGGTGAGACAGAGCGAGCATTAGAAAGACAGAGAGAGAGAGGAGGGGAGCTGGGGTGGGGGGTTAGGGGTTGGGGGTGGGGGGGCTCCTGTAGCTGGTTAGTGTGTGTATTAATGTGGCTCATGCATCAACAGCAACCCGGCAGATTTATGACACTTAAGGGGCGCTCACTTCTCCCTCTCTCCCTCTCTCTCCCTCTCTCTCTCTCCTTCTCCTTGCACCAGCGACGACTGCTTACATTTTTGCCAATCAGTCTGTTGCCATGGCGACGTCCTACCTGCCCCCCCCACCCAAGTCCCCCACCCCACCCCTTCTCACCACCCACCTCCTGTCCCGACCCATCCCCGCCTTCCTCCCCTCATCACCCCTCTCTGTCTTCCTCCCCTCTTTGCCCCATTCGCCTTCCTTCTCCCACACACACACACACACACACACACATACACACACATGTGCACCAAACCAGTATGCAGTAATTTAAATTTTAACAATTTTTTTTGTAAGTTCTTAATACAAATCTGTATCATAAATAACTATCATCAACAGCACTAGTTTGTTATATATGAGTGTATGTATGCATGTGTGTGTGTGTGTGTGTGTGTGTTCACTGTCTGTTTTTCTCTTTTCATGTTTGCCTCTTCGTCCTTTTTTTATCTCAAAAACCTTCTCCTCCTTCCTCTCCTCCCTGATATAAAGGATGTTTAATCCTGTTGCTATTGGATATGTGAGAGAACAAAACAGCTACACACTGGTGCACACACACACACGCGCACACACACTATACATGCACAAAGAGTTACAAGGTTGTGATCAAAGGCTCTTATCACCAGACTGAGGGTGGGACAGTTAGAGAGAGACTAGGAGAGTAATATTAGCCCAGGAGGAACAAGAGCACGTTTGTAGCAAAAAATATGGAAAAAAAGTACATAATTGTGAACCAAAAAAGTATCAGTCTGGAAGATTTTTGCAAACTAAAATATCTATAATTACTGGAGAACGGCACATCTGAGTTTGAGACCCTCCTTCAAAATGTTTCAGGCTCTGCTGCTGATCTTAAAAGTTACATCAGTGAGTGTAAGTTGAAGTCAGTGTGTGTCCACGGATACTTACATTCCCCCTTTGTGTTGCTATTGGTCGGACTGAGGCGGGGCTACATGTAGTGCCACTGACCTTCCATGCCCATGTTCATGCCCATTCCACCCATTGCTCCTAAGAAACACAGAGAAAAACAGAGGGACTCAGTTTAAATGCAATCACATTGGTAAAAAAGGAAGTGTAACATGTCTATGAAATCCATGTAGAGTTATTTAAGTCACATTTTGTTTAAAAAGGCATAAAATGCTGACATTTGAAGTGTGATCATGAAAATGTCCGCAGCAGAAAGGAAAAACAGGGAATAAACAGCAGCAAAAAGACCTTTTTCTCTCTGAAACTAACTTCACAGACAACATAGCAGAGGAGAGCGCTGGCTTAAATCTGGAAGGTCGAGGTGTTGTGAAGGAGGGCGGTGGTGGGGGTTAAGTAGCCTGGCAGTTTATCCAAACCTGCTGACTTTGAGTGGAGGGTGAGATAGGGTTAGAGACTTGAGAGAATCCCAGAAAACAGGGGATAGAGGAGGAGGAGAGGAGCTTAGGGACAAACTCTGGGATTAGACCTGATGGCGTGAGAGAGAGAGAGGGACTGAGAGCGAAGGAGTGGGAGTGAGGAAGGAGACGGTTGTGTAATGTGATTGACCACACCTGTTCTGGTTTGTGTGTGTGTATGTGTGTGTAGAGAGAGGGAGGGTGAGGCAGCGGCGTGTACGGTATCAGTGTCTGTGCAGTGTGTGTCTTTATCGCTGTGTTTGATGGGGCACATACTGGCCAGCTTACACCTAAACCACCACACAGCGACCATATAGCTTCCATTAAGTGCTTGTGTGTGAGAAAAGACGGGAAGCGAGTCGGTGGAATAAACCACCAACGTGGCAGATACTGTATGAAACCCACTAACACCTAGACATACTGTTAGAAGATGAAGAAAAGGGGAGCAAAAGGGGCGAGAAATAAGGGCTGAAAGAGATGAATCAGAGAGAGAAAGACTGATGAGGCAAGACTTATGAAGAGGAGGGAAAAAAAAGGGGGAGGGCAAAGACAAGAAAATGAGCTAACTACAGCAAGGAAAGAAAGGAGAAAGATGGGAAGAGTGAGGGAAGAAAGAAAAGGAACAGACACGCAGAGAAAGCCTTACCAGGTGGTCTGATTCCCATGTGCTGCTGGCCGTCCATGACGAAGCCCCCCATCGGCTGGCCATCTGGATTGTAGGGAGCTCCTTGACTTACTGTGGATGGAGAAAGAGAGAGGGAGGGAGGGAGGGAGGGATGGAGGGATTGGAGGGAGGGGACGGAGTGGTCAATTAGTGCTTTTAATTAAGACTCAGTGGCCGAAGCGGGATCATCTGTTGGCCGGTGCACGCACAGGGAGCCGCTGTTGTCTTTCAACGTCATTCTGCTCCGTGTCTGTCCAGCCGGCCCTGCGCTCTAAGCTCCTGGTAGACTTTAATGCGTCTAAACGCTCTAATAGGGATCGGACCGAGAGAGTTCAACACACACAACAGTACGCTTCAGACACACAAGGGGTTTTTTTGTCTTAAAGTGAGATTTTTTGAGCTATCTGAAAGAGGGTGGCTACTGTTATTTTTACATTATGTCTGATAGAAAAACCGTTAGCACGGCTGGAGTTTGGTGTGAGTTAAACAGTTTCCTCTCCCTTTAAGCAGCTTTCACATCATAATGCAGAGGTAAAAATGATGTTTGAAAACAAAGTCTTGCCATGCAAACAAACAAACACACATGTGGTTTTTGCCACTAGAGGTCTCTGTATCCGAACAACGTAAACTAAAGACGTAATTTCACGATGTTATGAAGTAGTGTGGCATCATGGGATTTGTTTTATTTTATTAATAAACAGCTACTATTGTAGATAAAAATCTGTAACTGATTTAAGTTTTATTCATGTTATGTTTAGTCATATTTGTTGACTTCCTTCTTCCTCTGAGTAATGTCAATCTTAAAATTAGCAACATGAGACAAAATGAAACAAAATGTTACCTGGAATAAAATTACAGATTTCTCTGAGATTGAATATTGTTGTAAACATATGTGATAATGCAAGTGCATCACTTAACGAAATATATAACAAAGATATGGTCTTTTTTAGTCATTATAATGTGGAAATGTTACATATTATGTGTTTAAACTGAACATCATTACTTGCTCTTTTGAGAAAAATGACTGATTGGTACTTTAGACTGTTGTGTCTCTGTTCTGTTTCTTTGACCATAATTACTGCTCCTGCCAATGTTTTATTAAACACATTACAAAATAAGAAAACGAGCTCTGAGTCTTTGAGTCTTTCTTTTTCAAAGGCCTCAGATTCTTCTCCCACCTAAATGCTTTATCGAATAAATACTGCCCATAACTGAGCAGTGACGATAAGTGAAACCTGATAGAGTTCCTATTTTTGCTCGCCTCCATTGTTCTCCTCTCATAGAAATCCACTTATCTTCGATTCAGGCTGTTTGGGGTTCAGTCAAGCAAACGCAAGAGCTCAGCCCCACTGAATGCCTTTGAACTTTACTGCGCCCCTAATGCCACCCTGACCTCTGACCCCTATTACAGGTAATAAAGTTTACAGCAGTCCAAACCAAGCCATGCACCAGGGGGACCGCTCACTCGCTCCCCTCGCTCCCCTGTCCCTCAAACAGCCGCAAATAGGGTTGAAGGGGGGGGCAGTTAAAAGGAGTGAGGAGGCGGGGGCGGGGGGGTGAGGGGTGAGGGGAGGTAAAAACAGGTCTGGAGCCAAAAAGCCAAACAACGGTCACCCAAAAAAAGAAACGGGTGTAGTTCACTTCACTTAATGTTTTGGTTTGAACCAAGAAAGAAGGGTTGAGTGGTTTTTTTTTTGGTTTTTTTTTTGGAAAGGAAGAGGTTAAGAGCAAATTCACGGAGAACACAGCTAGTTGTGTTTGCAGGCTAAGAAAAAAAAATAAAATCCACTCATTGTTAACTCGTTTTCAGCCAAATTATTATATTTTATAATTAATAAATAGCTTCTCACCTCAAATAACACGTCACAGTTAATTAACAGTTGATGTTAATGTTGTAACTCTTTGGTTTTAATTTTTTTTAGGTGGTCAGTCGGGATACTGAGGGGAAAGAAAAGCCCCTGGAGGTTTTGGACATTCCTGTATTTACCAGCTGAGGGGCCTCCCGGTGCATAGAGTGTGGACGGCTTTCGCCTGCGAGACTTGAATACAGTAACTATAGGAGACTTGCCTGCACGGTTTGACTGGTCGATCATGGGCTGGACTATTCTCCTCCTGGCGTTAATGAACCTGTAGAAGATGAGGAGAGGGAGGAAGAGGACAGAGAGAAGAAGGAAGGAGGAGGAGGAGGAGGACGGAGACACAGAAACAATGTCAGTGTATTTCTCAAAACAAGTCCAGGCAGAAATTGCTGACTTGGACCTCAGAAATCTTGGCATGCGGCATGAAAACAAACACATTGCCAAACCTGCCTCTTTCTCTTAGCTAACCATAACAGTGATATGGGGAAATTATTCTCCCATAAGCAGCCCTGAGCCCCAGTAAAGCCACGGCAAAAAGTCACATCTTAACAGCCTTAACAACCGAGGCGGTTGTCTCTCTAAAACGCAGAAGTCCACGACTTGTACAAACTTGCACAGTCTCAGCTTATACACAGTCCCATCGGCCTGAACACTGGGGTCTTTGTGGGGCGAGGCTTAACCGGGATTTTCTCCCTGCCTGTTCGAAACATGTCGACCCATCTCGCTTTGTTGGAGACATTCCACCTCAAGACGAGCTGTGAGTGCTGGCTGTTTAACACACTTGGCCTCATGCGCCGCAGTGTGGGAACCGTCGCTGACAGAAACATGTCACGTTGCCACCGGCGAGAGAGCTTTGTTTTTTGGGAACGATACCCCGTTAAGACAGGTGACCATGTGTTACTCTGTGACAGCAGGAGCTTTTTTTAGTGTGTGTGCGTGTGTGTGAGTATGTGTGTGTGTGTGTGTGTTTTCACAGGAGCAGGATTTGGTACATATAGCCTTGGACAAACCCCTTTTACCCTGTGACCTCCAATAAAAGCACACCGTCAGACCATTTATTATGCACACACACACACACACACACACACACACAGTTACTCATATTTAAATCTGCTGCACACTCATTTTCCACTGCACGCACACAGAAACACACACACACACACTCTTAATCTCTCTTCTTCTTCGCCTATATCCATTCACACACATTCACGCCCATGCACACACACACACACACACACACACACACACAAACAGGCAGCGCTCTGGCCTTACTCAGCCTAACCTCTTGTGAAATGACCCTTTGACCTGTGATGACCTCAAGGAGAGAGGGCTCTTGGGGCTTCTGACTTGATTTATGTGTTCCTGCTGTTGCTCCACCGGACACTTCCATTTTATCTCTAAATGGGGGAGCGTTAGCCGAACTTTAGGGACAACAATAGTCGTGCAACGCCTCTGGAGCTGGAGAAAGGAGCGTTTAGGAGATCTAAGAAAGGAGAGGAGGAGGAACAGAAACAAAGGGACACTAGCCGGTGCATCTGTTTGACCTCTGATTAGTCAA
Source organism: Acanthurus leucopareius (assembly GCA_029814765.1). Classification (NCBI taxonomy): domain Eukaryota; kingdom Metazoa; phylum Chordata; class Actinopteri; order Acanthuriformes; family Acanthuridae; genus Acanthurus; species Acanthurus leucopareius. The sequence goes on from JAQMCX010000003.1 coordinate 20,940,846, forward strand.
TGGACCCCTTTTTTAGCTTTATATCTCTTTAATATTCCCTCTCTAACTGCTTTATGGTGCTCCTCCATTTTTCTAGGCGTTATCTCTTTTCTATCACTTTCTAAAGGCAGAGCTGCAGGCAAGTGAGCAGACAGAGAGTGACAGAGACAGATAGCAGGAGAAAGGGAGAATGATTAGCAGCCTGATTGGTTCCCCACATAGTTTTTATATAATTGCTCTGTCATATCTTGTAAGCCACCTCAGAAAATTTGTTAATTTCTATTGGGGGGTGCCAGCGGTGCTTTCTGTGAGGTGAGAAGATCTGAGAAAGAGAGAGACAGAGATCTTGTCAGCCTTTGAGCTCGACGCAATTCGGCAATTTTATTCTCTGTTTGTTATAATGAAGTATGTTGATTTGGAATTTTGGGGGGGGGAGACAGAAACAGCTAGAGCGAGGGAGGAATGCAAGAATGCACTGACATGGCAGAGCACCATCAAATGAGGGAACGTCTGGAGTTTTATCACCAACACCCCCTTTCCTCCCTCCTTCCCTCCCTCCCTTCCTCCCTTGCTACCCTGTTTTGCTGGGGGGGAGATATGAGGAGGAGCGAGGAAGAGAGAGAGGGCGAGGAGGGTTGAGGAGGCCTGAGCATTCCTTTAACTCTCTTCTCCTCTGCTATCTCCTCCTCTCCTCTCCTCTCCTCTCCTCTCCTCTCCTCTTCGGGCCCTTTATAGAAGGGCGAGGTCAACTCGAGGCCAGCGCTGGCTAACTGCTGACCTCTCCTTCTCTCTTCACCTCCTTTCTCTTTGTCTTTCGCTGCGGCCTCCTCGCCTCTCGTTCCTCTCTTTCGCTTTACAAACCGTTCAAAACTCGCCCTACAAAACGTGGCTCCGTCTACCTTCCTTAGAGAAACACTGATGCAACAAAGAGGGTTGTTTTGGCAATAGGTGTGCACTACTTAGAAAGTCAAGCATTTGTTCCTGGTACAATACAGCTCAGGGGGGAACGTAATGGCCTTGTAACTTGATGTGACCTCCCAGAAATATGGCACCGGTTCTTATTTACTCAAAGGATTAAATAGACTATGCATGAGTGAAGTAATAATCCTACTATCACTGCTACTGCTGCTCCAAGTGCTGCCGCTGCTGCTGCTTTCACTACAAGAACAGCTACAGTCACTTTGCTTCTCTGTCCCTCTCTGTATCTGTTTCCTTCTCATGTTCACTCCCTCCTTATCATTCCTTCCCTGTATGGTGGAAACTGGCGGTCCACCTCCCAGCAACAAACCCACAGTCTAACCCCCCCCCCTCCTTGCAAAAACTCTCGCCGGTTTCCTGTCCCCGTCGTCCCCATATCTGAGGCCAGATGCACCATGGGGGCTGGAACAAAGGATAAAATGCCTCTCATAATAGCAGCCAGGGGAACGGAGCGATGGAGAGCGGGAGAATGGGAGGGAAGGAGGAGTGAGAGAGTGGGAGAAGAAGAAAAAAAAAAAGGCAAGGGGCTCTGGTCTGCAAACCAGACACTCTTGCTGTGACCGTTAATAAGCTGACAGAGAGAAAGACTGTGAGAGAGGGAGAGGTAGGGGAGAGGGAGAGAAGATGGAGGGAACCGAGGGAGAGGAAATAAGAAAGGGAACGACTGGGGAGGAGATAAAGAGTGATGGAGAGACGGAGAGGAAAGAGAGAAAAAGGAGAGAGCAGAGAAGTGGAGCTCCTCTGCCAGGGGGAGCAAGGCTTCACCTTTGCACGACCCCTGGGTGCTATAGGGCCAGTGTTTATGGCCTGTTCATTCCCCTGCCTCCCATCACAACACAATGAGCTGCACTATTCAGCTCTGCTCAGTGCAACAATAGATGGGCTATTTTGGCGTGACACACCACTGGTGGTACGCCTAAAGTTGGACACAAAACTCCAAAAAAGACAAGCAGGAGCAAGAAAAAATAACTTGAAATACATTTTTTTTTTTAAAAAAGTGGCCATGTGTGGTTCAGAGGATCCAGCATGATGCGAACTCTGCCAGGGTTATGAGTTTGATTCCCAGTATGAGCGCATATGCTCCACATATGCATGCAGTCGTGCTACAGTGGATCAAAAATGTCGGCCACATGTTATCTCACAGCCAAGGAGAACTTAAGAGTCATACGAGGAAACTGGGTGAGTTTTAGTCTCTGTTGTTCTGCCTCCGAATCTATTTCTCCTTCTGAGATTGTTAATGTCTGGATTAATCCTCCCGCCCCTCTCCCTCCTTCTCTGGAAAGGGTGGAACTGATTGCGACGGCGTCTGCCAAGCCCTTGCTAATGTCCTATTCTCATTACACCCGAGACACACACACACACACACACACACATACGCAGACACTGTGAGCAAAGGCAGCCGCACACAGGTGTACACGAAGCACACGTGAAATGCCCAATTAAAAGCAAGAAATTGTCTTTTTCATCAGCTGCCTTTGTTGCGTGACCAATTAGGGGATAATTTAATAACGAGCAGTGGAAAGATGCAGATTGGATATACAAAAGGTTACTCTGCAAGCTCGTTGATTTAAATTCATGTGGAGTTCTCAATTTCTGTGGCACACATACTCACACATACACGCACATCTCCCGAGCCTTCTACCGATATTATATTAGTAATATGAGACACGCTGAAACACACACACATGTGCATTGACACATATAAACGCACGCTCTCTGCACTCACCCAGTATTACATTAGTAATCTAAGAGAATGTGCACACACATGCACACGCCAAACATTTCTAGACAGCTGGATATTCAAGAATCACACACACACACACACATACACACACACATGCACGCGTCAGGACCCGTCGGTGAATTTCAGTGCACGCCGACGGGGTTTTACATGCATATTCAAATCTGAGAGGCTCTTAAAATAACTGTATAACCACACAGTCCTCCTAACTGCCAATCAATGTGATTTAAAAGCACTAAGAAGAAAAGCAAGCATTGACGGGTAGAATCGTGTAGCTTATCATCAGGTTGTCACTGCGTGGCTAGCATCGATTGTCTGCTGCTCAACCACAATTAACGCCCAGCCCATATATCCTCCTTACTCACTAGTGAACACACACACACACACACACACACACAGACACACACACAAGCACATTCATGCAAACTGAAGGACTGTTGTGTTTAGCTAAGCGAGTTCTGATCTTTGAAAGGGGCTTTTTTTTTTTAACAGTCCTGCTTCTACAGAGGTGATTTCTACACAATTAATCTTTCATACCGTTACTATCATTAATAAAAATAAACAAAAGCAGTTGGTTTGCACCTGTGCACACACGCAAACACAGATAGCAGTCATAATTCTCAAGAAAGAGCATTCATTCCGCATGCTGGAGCCGACACTCACTCCATGCATACACCCCATTCAAATTTTTATATCCCACCTTGTGTCCCTGCAGAACTTTATTGCCCCATCCCGTGTCCCAGCACATCTCCATCTTCTTAAGTAAGTAGTTATTTTATTATAGGGCTCGCACACGATCTCATGCCCAGCAGGGGGTGGCGGTGCATTTGAGCACATGTACTTGCATGGCGTATGTGTGTATACTTTATGTACGTGAGCGTGCTGCATGTGGGCATGTGAGGGGATAACAGTTATGAGTTTTCTCCCCTAGTTCTCTTCAGTTGACGAGTTAACTCATAAATCAGCTCCTTCTCTTTTCCTCACGTACCTCCCTCCCTCCCTCCATCCCTCGCCTTCTCTCCTCCTCAGTGTCGTTCTTAGGTCATATGTTTGAATTAGGTTCTTTATTTGGTTTAAATAAACCACAGCAGCTACTTGAAGAACTGTTTCTGCAGCAGACAAACAGGCATAACTCCACAAACATTTAAGAAATTGGAACGAATTGTGCAAAAAAAAAAAAAGCCTACAAGTGTTTATAAGCAAGCCATTGTGCAAAGAGAGAGCATTGTCCTTAATTTGTCTGTGCAGCTTTCGACACGTACAAACACCTTCATGCATACATAGAATTGCAAACGTACTCGAGGCACACGTCCTGCTGCATGTGCTCACTTGCCAACCAACAGCATCTTTCTCACTGTTTTCTCTCAAAGCTGCCCAGACCTATCAAAAGGCTGCAAAAAAGCTACACGCTGTAGGTCCGTAACTCAACAAACAAACACCCTGCTGAGTCCCATGATCCTCTCTGCTTCTCACCCTCATCATATAGACAAAAGCTGTGTGAATTAAGTCTGTGGAGAAGGTGTGGTACCTTCTATATTACCTTGGGTTTTGCTGTTGCTCTGTGACTAACATACACACACATACATGTTCCCACATGCAAAGACACATTAAAACAATATGCTGCACACAAAAACCCCACACATGTGAAGGCAAGGTAAGTTTGGAGTGAGATCATGTCGGAGTCACGTGATCAAATGTGCAGCTTGGCTGTTAGACAGGGGGCCTGTGTTTTGAGTCAGCAATACATATATGTCTTTATTGGCAGACACACCCACTGACACACATACACATTCAGTACGAGCTGGTTTGCTGATCCAGCTCCTAATAACATGAGGTGGATTAGTTGGATCCAGAGCCACATGTGGAGGGAAACATAAGAAAAACAGTGTGAAATTTAAAAGGAGATTTAGACTGGGAGCAGCCATGGGGTCACTTAATCCCCATTACTGCACACACATAAAATACAAGTATGTAAGCACACACACACACACACACACACACATACATACACACTCTGTTGCTCCACTACCTAAGAGCCCAGTGTCCATTAAGAGAGCCATGAATCTGGCACTAAAGCTGGTTTTTACAGAGTGAAGCAACGGGCTGCGTAACAACACACACTCTCTCTCTCTCACACACACACACACAAAAAACTGCTGCACAGCTCAGTGTGTACGTGTGTTTGGTGTGTTGTGTGTGTGTGTGTGTCTATGACAACCAGGTGCTTGTCATCCTCATAGAGAGGAAATGTTGGGCATTTAAAAAAACAAACACGAACTCATCGTCTGACTTGATTTGCTTTGCAACAACTGACTCCTAAATGGATTTTGTCAAGAGGCAAAACATAAACAGACAGTAGAGGAGAGAGGGAAGTTTAGAATACAAGAGACACAGAAGAAGACATAATGGCTGAGAACAAGAATTACATCAGGAGGGAGCGCCTCGCCGTCACATGTGACCTCCCTTGCTCTCTTTATCGCTGCTCCTGCTTCCCTTCACACACATTCAGACGGACCTGCTCTCTGTGAGTCGTCCAGCAGAGCCTGATAGACGGTGAAGCTTAAAGTCTGGCTTCACCCAGAAACAACATGGCTGTCCTGTGTCGCCCACTCCGCAAACACGATACTGGACTGAGTCTGCTTCCTTAAGTGCTTGTGTGTGTGTGCGTGTGTGTGTGCGCGTGTGTGTTTGTGTGGAAGCTCTGTTAGCAGTGCTCTCGCCGTGTGTGTTTTTCAGCTTATTTGGTGGCGTTCATATATATTTGCATGTTGTACCTACGGTTTGTTTTCCATTTGCCAAATAAATACAGAAATTTCCGGAAAACAAGTCTCAGCTTACACACACACACACATTTACGCACACACACACGCACACACACAGATGTCCAGTGTCACACAGAGCTAGTTGTGCTGACAGCGCTTGCAGTGGCGACTGCTGCAAACACACAGCCATTGACCTAAATCCCCCAGTGCTGCCCGTGTCATATCCTGTCTCTGCGCGTGTCACTTCCCCCCGCTGGCTCACAGAAGCCATCGCTACGGGGATCCTTCTGACCGCCCAGAAACTAGCGGAGGCAGTTTCAGGCAGCCGACATCCACAGTCAGCAAACAACAGAAGCTGTGGGAGTGAGGAAAGAGCCAAACAGTTTGATAAAAAATAAACTTAAACTGAACATCTGTGTTCTTCCTTTCATGGTGGATTTGTTTGCAGGATTTTTAGAACAATCCCTGATTAAGTTTGTTTCATTAATGGCGGTTAACAGTTGGATCATATGTGTTATTGCCATCAAAAAACACCCTGACAGCCTCATTATTTTATTACTCTACAAATCCTGCACGTTGAACCGTCACATATCTTAATTGCATGAAATCAGTGTCAGTCTTCTGCCTGTTAATTGTCGGAGTAGGTGTCCTATTTTTTCCTAAATATTTAATTTTGGCACAAAACACTTGTGCCGTGTCCCCGCTGATTCACTTCACAACAGCTTTTGATGAACACAAGAAAACATCAGCGTGAGAACAACAACTGAAGCGATGGCAGGGAGCGCGACAGCGACCATGTGTGCATCAACACAGGCCCCGGCATTCACGTTCTGCCGCCTTTCATGTTTTGGACCCCCCCCTCCGCGAGTACAAAAGAAGGTTGAAATGCAAGGGAGAGGAGTGGGGAGAAAAGAGGAGGGAATAAAAAAGGACTGAGAGAGAGGCGAATGAAGCGAAATGCAGGTTTGGCCTCGGGCGGCGTGCTGTGATGTAAGAGAAACAGAGAGAGTGAGAGGAAGAAAGAGGGAGGAAAAAGGGGGAGGAGAGACGGTGTTCGGTTCACAGTGTGTCTTTGCACATGGACACCTATATGTGTATAAGAGCACACGCACGTCTACACACATTTCTGTTGACACAATACGGCGAAGACAGGGTCGTGTCTGCACAGGCTAAAGATTCCTGTTAAAGGCTATTGGTAGCAACTGACTTCAAACCCAGAGAAGAAAATATTGTTTGTGAAATGATTTCCACATTTTAACTCTAAAAGTGATGAAATCTGAGGGCGAGGTCATATCTAGTGAAACGTGTGTGTTCATGTGTGTGTGTGTGTAAGAGAGTGTGTGTTTGTGTGTGAGGTATTTACTGTAATGTCAGGGAGTTTCAAGCTGAAGCAACTTGACAGAGCTGCAGTGTATGAAACAGGCTCTAGGGCATGGACTGAAACTGGGCCTGCTAATTCCCGAACACACACATGCATACACACACACACACATACACACACATGCATACACAAAAGAAAAACACACACACCTCAAAAGACTCTCTGCGAACAAGTTCCAGCATCTCTCTCTCTCTGCAGCCTGTCAACACACTGAACATGCAGCTCATCTCACTCTACCTGTTCGTCTCTCTTCTGTCTTTTCAAGGATAATTCTGATTATTTGAAAGATTATAACTTGGGTATTATTAGCTGTGATAACAGTGTATTTGCCGAATGAATAAAAGAGCCCCGGGAATATTTATTTAAAGCTTTGCCAGATAAAATGAGAAGATCAGATTAGTTGTAAACAAGCGAAGAGTTGAACCAGATTTTCTAAAAAAATGAACAACTCCAATTGTTGAACGCAAACAAGATGTTAATAATTCCTTATTGCACAGGCGGTTGAATCAGGACGTTGTTTTGTAAATGGGAAGAAAAGCTGAGAAGAGACTGTTTGATCAATTATGATAAAGTCTGCCCTTTTTTTTTTCTCTTCTTTGGCTCACGTGAGAGTTCCTTTAAAACCTGTCTGTTTGCCTCATGGTGTGTCTTGAGCCACCTGACTTCTTCTAACTTTGTCATCACGCTGTTCCAAGAATAGTTCACCCTGCTAAGAAACAATAGTCACACCCGAGAGAACAGGATCTCACGTTTATGACCGTAATTATCTTAAAAAATTGATTCAAAATGCTCCGTAAGCGTTAACGCTGCACGCACAACTTTCCCAAACTGTTTTAAAACTATTGGTATTTTTTTTACTTTAGAGAAAAAACAATGAGTTCTTTGTCTGCGTCCGTGTTTTCATGTTTTCTTTTCTTATCCCACCCCACGTCTGTCCTCCTCCCTCTCCCCTTTCTCTCCCTCACCTCTTCCTCCCTCTGCTCTTCCTTTCTGAAACCTGATAAGTGGCAGATATGTACGTGCCACGCCGCTCCTTCCTAAGTAGCCTCAGCGTCCGTCCACTCTGCCCTCTTAAATACTACCTCTCTCTCTCTCTCTCTTCCTCTCTCTCCCCCCTTCGCTCTCTCCCTGTCTATGCTTTTAAGACGTTCGTAAAAGGAGGTCTTATTGACAAAACAATCGCTCGCCGAGGCTTAAACACTGCCTTTAAAGGGGCATTATTAAATTGCAGGCAGGAAGGGGAGGGGCAGCCAACAAGGGAAACCTGATGACCTCGCCATCGATTTTTACATCACCGGAGCGTTAGAAGAACTTAGCAGAGAGATACTGACTGCAGCCAGAGAAAGAGAAAGTAGAGAGAGAGAGAGACATTTTATATGTTGCACCCTCAGCTTTTAGCCCATGCACCATTCAGAGTGGTTTACAACGTGCGAGCAGGTAAAAGGTTGCGTTGTTCAAGGACGTTTAGATACTGTGGATGTTGATGGACTCAAATCTGAGTCAAACCGGTGATTTTATGATCACATTAATGCCTGACTCCTGTCTCTCCTCATCCGCATGAACCCAAACATGAGCGTATTCTTACGTCACATGCTTTTTTTCTTTTCAGGATGAGTCAAGATGTTAAGTGAGAGTGTCTGTTAAGTGATCTGAAACAATGACCACATTGTCTTTATCCATCATGTGAGAAAGATTCACAGCTTTAATGTTTGCAAGCTGAAACGTCACTGCTTCAGTTGGAATAAACTGATTTTTTCACATACAAAAGTGTCACTCATAATGTCCTTAATGCTTCTTAGCCTCTTGTCTCTGAGCCCAACAGTAGTGGTAGGATGTTAAAAATTAAATTTATTTCATGATACAATCCTTTGTGTTTTCAAAATATGAGCAGAAATACAAATGTGGGTCAGTAAAATATCTGTTTTGAGCAGATGCTAGTAGCACAAAGGTGTCTGTTGCTATCCAACACTGCAGCAAAATGAAGCCATGATCAACTCCTAAAGCTGACAAAGACATTTTCATTACCTAAATTTAACCAAACTGTGACTGAAAACTGAAATAATCTCAGTCATCTTAAGTCCAGAGAAAGAAACCCATGTTCTCCTGGTTGAAAGTCCTTTATATGACCCATCCATCTCCATTTGTGAACTCTGTCGCTCTTCCATCCCAAAGTAACAAGTGCAAACAGCCAAATAGCTGCTGTGTGACGATTCTCACCCATGTGCAAATAGACTGTCTGTTTGATTTATTACCAAGAATTTAAAAGAATCATTTTTATCATCACAATGTGTTTAAATAGCATGAATCCACCAAAAATAGCTTTAGCATGCATGTTATATCTGTGAATGTGCCACAGTGTGTATCATTTCAAAAAAACATTGTCAACCATTTAACCATGTGAGCATAAGAGTTAAGTAAGTGTGTGTGTTTTTGTGTGGTGAGGTGTCTGTGTGTGTGTGTGGAAACAATGCACTCATTCACAGTGTGCACACACCCGACCTGTCTGGAAAGGCCATGTGTGTATATATATATATATATACTGTATAGGTTGCTGTGTAGGGTTGTGTGTGATTATTTGCATTTGGATGTGTACAGTATGTGTGTACATTCTCAATATATGATTCTACAGTGTAAAAAAAACCCACACACACACACACATTACACACTAACAGACACACACATGTTCTCCATTCAAATTGAGATTCCCTGGTGCAGCGTATTTCTGCCAATAATTCATGAGTGATCTGCGCCCCTTGCCGGCCTTTAGCATTTTTATTTAATCTGCTGAGCCCTACCGCGTGCTCGCTCATCAATAATACACACCGACATGTGTGTTAACACATCCATGGTGTGTGAAAGTGTGTGTGTGTGTGTGCGAGTGAAAGAGAGAGAGAGACAAAATGACAGAATGTGGGTGTTTGAGACATAAAGTGTGGGTGTTTATACATGAAGAAAAGCACATTGCACACATGAATAAAGAGATTGTGTGTGTGTGTGTGTGTGTGTGTGTGTTCCTCTGCTTGTATCAGACAGAATGAGTGTTAGTTCCATGCTGCAACATGTGACAGGATTTGACCGTTTGTCTTCCCCTGTTGGGACAACAAGCATGGATGACCTGATGTTCATCTGCGGCCATTCGACTCGAACACAACGCCGATGGCCAGCGTTTGACCGTGACACACACTCCCACTAGGTGTTCTGTGTTCCTGAAATCCTCTTTGGTTTGATGTCACAGTTGTAGACCTGATTTGTTGCAAGTGAATGGATGAGAAAATGTGTGTAAGTGTGTCTCTGTGTGTGTGTGTGTGTGTGTGAATGAATGTGTACCTCTGAGGGACTTTAGACATGCAGGCATTTATGTATGTGTGTGTGTGTGTGTGTGTGTATGTGTGTGTGTGTGTGTGTGTGTGTGTGTGTTTGGTCATGAACAGCGCTGACAAACAGACTCACAGCTAGGGAAATTGACTTCACCAAATCAGTGGGTCAGGAGGTAACATCACCGGGGGTTGCTATGGAGACACCCAATGACGAGGCTTCCCAACCAGCACAACAACATGCCAGCGAAATGGCAGTTCCCCTAACGTAACCTCTCTCTCTCTCTCTCTCTCTCTCTCTCTCTCTCTCTCTCTCTCTCTTCTTCTTCTCTGTCATCTTTTTCTGCGGTCCTCTATCTCCACCTCTCCTCTTCCACTTCTCCTCTCTTTCTCCCAGTTTCTTTGTCTTTATCTCTCCGTCATCAAGCTACAATGTACTGCTCACTAGCTCAAACAACCGTACATGAAAATATGCCTCTGGACAAGCATGCACACACACACACACTCACACACACACACATACACACACAACATACACACAAACACACTTGTATACAATGAAATGTGAGGGGGCAGTGGGATCCCAGCATGCAGGGTTTAACAGCTAATACCCCTTAGATTAACCACCCCCGGTTCCCCTCTCTTACACACACACACACACACACACACACACACACAAGACATCTTTCACAAACCAAGATTAACCTCCCACGATTTACACAGTGTGTGTTGGTCATGCACAAGTACACACATACACATGCACACACACCTTGAGGGTGTGTTGCTATCCCCCTACCAATAAAAACAACAAACAGAATGAGAGCACACAGTCAGCCTTAAGTGACCAGGCTACTGTTCATGTGACTGTCTGTCTGACTCTCTCTCTCTGTCTTTCTCACACACACACACACACACACATGTATATGCACACACATACACACACACTTTGGCAGAAAAAAGGCCTCCTGACCAGAGGGAATCCTGTAGAGGTTATCAAATCACGTGACCTCTCTGAAATCCATGGGGGATCAATTCTTACAGCTGAGATAAAGCCAAGCAGTGTGTGTGTGAGTGTGTGTGTGTTTTAGGGGGAGTGCATAGCTGCATGTGCACTTGGTGTACTCTGTGGTATAAAATTAATTCTCCATACCCTGATCTAACGTCAGTTTGTCTCTGAGGTCTGAGATTGAACAATGGCTGGAATAATGTTAACATCATTAGACTGCTGGTAATGGGGATTCATCATGTCTCATCTCTTTCTCTCCGTCCTTTATCTTTCTCTCTTTCTCTTCATCTATGTTTCACTTCGTCTGGCTCTTTAACTCTCTCTCTCTCCTTCTGACGCTCTTTGCCTCTCTGCAGTCTCCACTTTCATGCCCGTACCTAGCAACTGACTGATACTTTCAAGGATTATTTTAAGGGCCGCTCAGATCAAACACCCTCTGCCTGGACCCTGCCTCCGTTACCCAGACTCCAGCCCCTTTAATTAGACATGGCTAATAACACTAAGCATGTGCTGATAGCCATCTCTCTGATAAGACTGGCCGCACAAGGACACAGGGCCTCTTTCTGCTGTACCTTTTACAGCGCTACCTAAGGTTAAAACGGCTAGTTAGTAACCTTATTTTACGGCGCAGGCCAGTCAGGCTCATGCCCAATTAACAGGCTAGTTGGACCTAACAGAGCGTTAATTTGCAAAGCAATCCGGCAGCACACTTTCAAGCCGGGCTCCCTGCATACAGGGACAACTTATTGTGCTAAATGCATCATAAAAAAAAAGTACTAAATAAAAATGTAAAATGGGATAAATGTTCAGTGGACGCCCAATAAAAATGATTTTCAGTAGGATAATAAATAAAGGCTAATGAGCTGCAGTTGTTAGTTTACTGCACTTTATGGGTTTCTTAATTTAAGTCAACAGTGGTGTAATTTTCCGTATTTTGAGAACAAATCTGTTGCTGTTATCACGGCGAACGATCTATGAATGAGGTAATGCAAACTTTAAGATAGCTTTGAGGGTAATTTGGTGCATTAAATGGAAATACATCAGGAATATACGGGGAAATATTAACATTAAACAAAGAGAGAATAAAGGTTGAATGAGGCATTCACTGCCTGATTAAAATAATAATGTAATCCCAATAAAAAAGGTGCAACAAAGAGCCACAAACCCCCAAATAAGTAAGTTAAAGTAAAACCTTATAATTAGTCTCAGAGCTAACACTTTTTTTTCAGTTATCATTCTTGTGTAACTGGGAAAACATCCAATAAAATCATCTAACTTGCATGTTGGATGATTTTATTGGGTGTTTTAAGATGGTAGTTTGACTCTTAATTAACATGGATGCTCATGTTTGGGCTGAGTTAGGCTGTTGGTTTGGAAAATCACTCCAGGCCATATCTCTTTAGATGGATTGATCTAGGTGAGGATGGTTCGGTAAGTGGTGTGTGTGTGTGTGTGTGTGTGTGTGTGTGTGTGTGTGTGTGTGTGTGTGTGTAGGATGAAAATATGGGTGGAGTGGAGGCATTAATTCCGATCATTAAGAACTTGGATAGCCCGGGGCCACAAACCCCTTAAATCGA